>CANXYC010648337.1:0-32277 GCA_948193065.1 Aleurites moluccanus | reverse complement strand
TCTAAATAAAAAAATAATATATTAAAATCAAGACCTACAATATATTTAATTTCGGCACTTTTCTCTAATTTTGTTATTGGGTTTGATGATTTATTCATTCTAAGCCATAATTAATAATAAGAATATATATATATATCTATATATATATATATATATATATATATATATATATATATATAGCTAAATTAATTTATATTATTAGCTTAATTATTGCAAATCAATATCTAAATTTAATATTTTATTATTATTTTTGAAATTTAATTTGGGAGAAGATGTATTTTAAATTTTATCAACATTAGATAAACAACAATTATAAAAATAGATGTACTAAATAATTAATAAAGATTTAAAATAAATATATTAATTCATCCATTATGTTGCGTATCTAGTTTATTATAATATACGAGATCAAAATTTTAAATTCCATATATAATATTTTTTTCTTTTTAAAAATAAAATTCATATATGATTTAATGCAAAGTTTATGTCAGCTTACATAACCTAATTATTTTGCCTATTTATATACAAGTCAAGTTGTTTTAATTAAGGATTGAATGGATTGCTGTGTATTTTTACACAACAGTTTTTCATGTGTTTAATTTTAAATACTTAAAAATATTTATAAAAATTAATAAAAATTATAATTTAATAGTGTTTTATATAATAAACCCAATGATGTATTTTTTATGCTAAACAAAAATCAAATTGATAACTAAAAATATATTATAAATTTTATATATTATATTTAATGATTTATATTTAATGTATTTATAATGTAGCCCCCTCAACCCTTTAATTAATTAAATCAAGAATATTAATATTATTATTATTATTAAGTGGAATTTTTTTTCTTTTTTGAGCATTAAAAAAAGAAAATCGATCATATATCTATTATTCAAAAGAATACATACTTAATGTTATATTATATCTAGTTACTGCTAAACAGAAGTGGGAATTTATTTTTTCTTCTTCAGCTAATAATATCATATATATTTTTATAATAATTTGTTTATTATTATATATTTTTATTATAATAATAATAATAATAATAATAATGATTAAATAAGTAGTATACGCCAGAGAGAGATTGCTTTTAATAATAATAATAATAATGATTAAATAAGTAGTATACGCCAGAGAGAGATTGCTTTGGACACACTGATTTTGCTGAGAATTAACTAACCAACTTAAATATAAGGCGAACCAACCAAAACCCCCACATGAATTAAGACCAAGTTGCAATATACAATTTGATGCATGCATCAATATTATTTATTAATTATATATTTTTTTCATATATATGAACTATAATATTAAATTATTGAAATTATTAGTTTATTAATCTAAATAATTGAGAACAAGTTGAAATTATTAGTTTATTAATCTAAATAATTGAGAACAAGTCATCTTATAATATAAAAATTAATTAAAATAGTATTTTATGATTGATACATCAATAATAAATACATATTTTTCTAAATAATAAATTTAGAATCAATTTCATCTTTCTAATATAAAAAAAAAAATATTGAGTGCACTAATTATGTGTATGGATGAACAATTCAACATAAAAATAATACATTTTGACATGATCAATTCTTCCAACTTGAAACCAATTTAAACTTGCATTAAAATCAAAATTATTCGTAAAATTAAGGGTTAGATTGGTAATCAATTTATTAATTCGATTAATCAGATCTAAATATAATACATTTGGATTTGATAAACCGTAGCTTCAAAAATACTCAATTTAAATAAATAAAAGTTAATTTTCATAAAATTTTATTTAATTTTTACAAAAAAATCAATATCATTAGTGGCCCAACATCATCTTAATCAAATTTTTATGAACTGTTGCTTATCTGTTTGATATTCAAAATATTAATTAGAAGTTATTAAAATTTTAAAATAATTAAATAACTCTCTTAAAATTACTTTTTTTTACAATATTTAAAATAAATAATTTTTTTTAAAATAAAAACAGTTTCAACTTCTATATCATACAAATCCTTAATTTTGGAATCATCCTTATTACCTCTAATTTTAATTAGTGATTTGTTGTACTTTAATTAGTTGGTTGGGTTGCTTAAAACTGAGAGCTTAGCCAGTTATATGGTGGGCTTCATCACGTGAACAAATCTCTGTCTTAATAGAAATAATAACAAATAAACTATCAATTAATGTGTTGCAAGTCTACTGGGGAATTTGGATTAGAGCTGTTGAAAATTATTGATTAACTTGACTAGCAAGATTTTCCATTTTATTTACTGTTTTTCTATCGGATATGATAAAAATACTTGTTAAGAGATAAAATTTAATTATTATATCATTCTAATATTATATTAGATGAGAAAAAAAATATTGATAAAATTATATTTTATTATAATAATTTTCATTCTGAATTATAAGACATAATTTTACTTTTTATTCATTTATTTTATTTTATTTTTAAATTTATTTATTTAATATTTTTTAAATTTTTAATTTTTAGAACAACCGTTTTATTTATATTTTTTTTACCACCTCTGATTTTCTTCTTCTTCTTCTTGTCACAATAATTATTCGCCTGCTGGTTGACATTCCTGTTGATGATCAAATTATATTGTTTTTTGATTTTTTTTTTTTTTAATTTGATGGTTGTTTTTATTTTTACTGTTTTTTAGTATATATTTGATATATATTTAGTATATATTATATTTTTTAAAAAATATTTTTTAGATATATAATATTTTTTAAAAAATATTTTTAGGTATATAGTATTTTTAAATTTTTTTTTCTTAACAGTAAAAATAAAATATTTTTTATTTTTTTTTATATTTTTAAAAAAATCCCAATAATAATTTATATTTTATACATATAATCTTTCACTCAACAAATTAAAAAAAAAATGATGCAATTAGTATCTACGTCTCACTATTCCTTTTGTTCAATATTGATTTAGTGTCAATACTAGGTATTATAGTGTTTAAGTAATCATGTTGAGTTTAATTTCTTGTAAATATAATAATTAGTATTAAAAAAATTAAAATTTTCTGAAAAAGATCTCTACGATTAGTATTTAAATTAGTCGCAATAATTAGATACCAAATGGTTTAACTCAAAAAATATTGACTTAGTGATTTCTTTAAGATTGACTTGTTGTTTGGTCTAGAAATTTTATATTATCAAATTTCTTTCTTCTTTACTCAATCTATTTTTCATCGTCTTTACATGAACTAAATTATGAGGTTATAAAGAGTATATTTTACAATATAAGAATTTAATATTTTAATGGCTAAAAATACAATTTATAGAAACTTGAATTTATATAAAATAATAATTTAGAGTTTAATAATTGTCTGTTTTATATAAATTGATTGGCGTAGGTTTTTTTTTTTCCTTCTTTACTTGTTTGATATCTTACTTTCCCCTAACCATTACTCAATTTTATTGATTATAGATAATTCTTTTCCTTTTGGCATAAAGCTTTTCAAAATTTTGTTTGAATTGATTTGTTTTGTGTTAGAACATTTGATGTATTTTTAGTTAATTTTCTTGTAGTTGTAATTAATTATTTTATTATAAAATGGACAAGAGATTAATAAATTTCAATAATCTTTAAATTTTTTAACATATTTTAGGACTTCAAATTGTGAATTTAAATTTTTTAATATCATATATTTAATTTGTGGATGAAGAATTTTTTTTTTAAAAAAAGAAATTCAAAAGTGAATGTATTATTGTATATTTTTTCATGCTCATATTAATAAATGATAGCAAATTTATTTTTATATATATTCAACATTTATATACTTATAAATTATTATTTTTATTTTAATAATAATAAATTAAATTTTTAATTGACCTTTCAAATCACGAGAGTTATATATATATATATATATTAGAAATACATATTTACGATATGATATGATAATAAATAAATTTAAATTCAAATATCTATCTTAATATAAAAAATATATTAGAATTATCATTAAGTTTGCATTATCCTATCATTATATTTCAATTATAATGTTAAATATCTTTTTGTAATATTATTATTATTAAAATTCTACTATGTATGATTTTATTTGCAATTTTTTTAAAATTAGAACTTAAATGCTGAGCTACTAATTCAATAACTAATTATCAGAAGTTTATATAGAGATTGATCCCCCTTACAAAGTATGGGCTTAATGGTAAGCCCATGCAGCACTGGTCAAGGATGAAATCTAAGGACTATAATTTTAATTATTATCATATATGTATTGTTTATATGTTAAAAATAAATATAAAATATATATAACTAAAATTAACAAATAATATAAATAAAAATATTCTCATAATATTATATTATGTCCAACATAAATTTTAACATATTAATATTCAATATAAATTTAAAACAAACTTAATTATTTTTCATATATGTATTTTATTTAATTATTATAATTAAAAACCTTTTTCAATTTAATTTTAATATAATTAATTAATAAAAAATAATAATGGAAATTTATATATGTGTGTTGATTTAATAATATTGAAATTTCATAACTAAATCATTTTCAGTGATAATTTTAATTGAGAATTTAAATTAATTAATATATTTTGTCAAATATAATTAACGATTTTACTTATTATTATTTTTAATTTTTTTAAAGAAAAGAGAAATTCAAATTTAAAATTTTCTTAAATTATGACATATGCTTATTATTATATTAAATATAGAATAAAGATTTGAATTATTTTCATTATACTCTTAATGAATTAATAATTAATAATATTATAATTTATTATTTACTTAAAATCCATTAAAATAAATAAATAAATATATTTTTTAATATTTTTATATTAATTAAATATTAAATAATAATATATTATTATATAATAAATTATAATATATAAAAATTAATTAATAAAAAAAATAATCCTAAAATCCGTGAACCTGTGGCCAGATCATTTCATTCACTGGATGGCCTTCTTTCTTAAAAATAATAAAAAAAAAAAAAAAAAATTACTATTTTATAACAAAATCTATTATTATTACTATCTGTTTATACCAATAGCGCATCCAATATTTGAACTGTCTGACGCTCTCTGACGCAGCGCATCCAGTAAATGTGCTCTCTGACGCAGCGCATTCAACAGATGCACTCTCTGACTATCTGATACATTTTTTATATTTTTTAAATTAATTTTTTTTTATTTTTTATTAAATTAATTTAAAAGTGCAAGCCTCTATTTTTTTTTTCAGTTAGCACAATATTTATAAGTAATTTTTTTTTTAAAATTAATACCTAAAACTAGTTAATAGTATTTTTATTAAAATCATGATAGTATTAAATTTATTTAATTAAATTTTAAAAATAAATATTTTTGATGCATTATATTTTTGTTGTTGAAATTATTTATCTTAGAAAGTTTAGTTAAAATTAATAATTTACACACATAATATTAAATTTATTAGTGTTGTTATTTTTTTTATTAATTTATAAATTAATTATTTATAATAATATTTTGTTAGATTTAGACTTTTTAATTTTTCAACTCCCTAAATATTTTTCGTTTAACCGTACAATCATTAAGTTATTATTTTTTTCTATATATATTTTGTGATTGATTGTTGTTTAAATTTTTTAATATTAATTTAGAAATGTTATAAAGTTGTTCTCATTTTAGTAATATTATTTTGCGTAACATTTTAAGTTAATATTTAGAGTATTTTAATTAAATGTAAAGCTTTTTAAATTTAATGAATATATATATTATTTTGGTAATATATTAGTGCAATATAAATAAACATTTTGAGCATTAATAAATTCGTTTTGTAAAGTTTAATAATATTATTAAATTAGTTAATATTTCTAATATTTTTAGTTAAACTATTAATTAATAGTAATTTTAGTTAAAAAATCATGATAATATTAAATTTATAAATATTAGGGTTAATTTTTAGCTAAATAAAAATATAATATTTTTAGTTAAAATTAATTAATAATATTTTTAGTTAAAATTATAATAGTGTTAATTTATGAATATTATGATTAATTTTTAGGTAGATAAAAAATATAATATTTTTAGTTACATGCGCTGTGCACTGTGCAACCGTTGACTGAAGACAACGCATTCATTGCTCGCGCGATTGGTATAAATGAGTAAAATTAATAGATTTTGTTATAAAATGATATTTATTTTTTATTTTTTTTATTTTTAAGAAAAAAGCTCAAGATGTATTACTAAATTTGGTAAGACAAAAAAAAAAAAAAAAGTGGTCCAAAGCAATAGAATTTTATAGAAAAAGTTGATAATCCATCATTATTATGTCCTAAAACGAGGACTTCTATTTCTATTCTATAATTTCAAAACAACAACCTCGTACATGTCATCTTAATAATCACCTTAACGACTTAATTAACTTCACGTCACCTAATTAATTAATTAAACCTTTAAAATTTTCCTACGGTTAGCTACACACAATAAGATCATCTACCAATCACATCTTGCCATGTCATTAATTTAAAGATTTTAATTTTTAATATGTTCTAAGATGAATAAATATAACTCAAAAAATCAATAGTTATATTAATTTTATGGTAAAATATATTACTCTAAAAATATATATATAGACTTTCTTTTTTTTCCTATTTAGGTAGCAAGATATTGATAACAATACTAAATAGTGAATAACTAATAGTTAATAGAAATTTATAAAAATATTTTTAAAACATAAATATATTTACACGAGAATTAAATAAGATTTATATTTTACAAACACTGATTAATGGGTATTTGAATATTCAATTGAGAATTCAAAACTTATTAAATAAGAATCAGGTTAAAAAAAATACAAATGAAATTATATTAATTCATTGAAAAAAAACACATATTTTTAATTTTTTAAATTTTAACAAATTTCATAAATTTTAAAATTTTCAATCTAAATATAACTTAAAAATTAATAATTTAATTGATAAATAATTTTTACTCATTTTATTAAAAATTAATTTTAAAAGTTAACACTCAAAAGATAATTTTTTTAATATACAAATTGATTGTAGGTTAATTCTTAAATTAAACTAAAAAAATTTAATTTTGACCAAAATTAATATAAAAAATTTAATTTCAATTCATGAGTAAATCAATAAAAGATGTCGCTAACCCTCGGGTTGAGGGGGGCTGCTGTGTTTTTTTACACAGCAGCCCCTCATGTGGCCAATTTTAGCTACTTAAAAAATTTTAAAAAATTATATTTTGATAGTGTTTGATGCAATGAATTTATTGATCTATTTTTCATTCTAAACAAAAATCATTTGGACTACTAAAAATGCATTAGAAATTTTATATATTATATTTAACGGTCTAGATTTAACGCATTTCTAATGCATTTTTAGCAGTCCAAATGATTTTTGTTTAGAATGAAAAATAGATCAATAGATTCATTGCAATCAAACACTATCAAAATATAATTTTTTAAAATTTTTTTAAAATTTTTTAAGTAGCTAAAATTGGCCACATGAGCCTCTCAACACATGCCAAAGGGTGCTAACATTTATGATGTTTAATTAATATTTTTAACCGAGTCAAATATGTTTAACCAATTGCTAGAATAATATATTATTATTATGTCTAGTTATTAATTTACTCTGTACATTATTAATTATAATTGAATTTCATCATCAAATTAAGAGGTAATTTTTTTCTTGCAGATGTCCTTTTTCTAAGTTTATGTAGATGGTTTGTGTTAGCTTTAAATGTCGGATTCAGTACAATGCACCAAACCTTAAAATTAATTTAAAAAAAGCAACACAACTACATTAATGGGGAAGTGAATTATTATGGACACTTGTACAAGTTTCTTATAATGGTTAGTTGAGACCATCAAAATACATAGTGCACCACCAATGGATCAAATCTTTGTCTAACGATATTGGAATAGTTTTCAGAGATTTCAATTGGAGTTTGTATCTTAATTATAATCAAATTTATTAAAAAAAAAAAAATAGTACCAGGAAGATTGATTCAGGGTCATATATAGTACAATGGTCAAAAGATGTATGGTGAAGTGCTGCAGTCAATTATAATAATTATAATAATTAATCGTAGCATGTCAAAAACTTATTATAGAAGAAGCTAATTAATTTTTTTTTTCTTTTTTCTCTATGTAGATACATTCAAGCTAAAGGTAAAGCCAGGAAAAACATATCTTCTGCGATGAATCAACGCTGCACTCAACGACGAACTTTTCTTCAGCATTGCTAACCACTCTTTCACTGTCGTGGAAACTGATGCCATTTATGTTAAGCCTTTTGATACTGATAAACTTCTCATAACTCCAGGCCAAACCACAAATGTTCTTCTCAAAACCAAGCCTACTTTTCCTAATGCAACATTTTTAATGGCTGCCGGGCCTTATTTCACAGGCAGAGGAGCCTTTGATAACTCCACTGTTGCTGGTATCCTTCAATATAAGCACCCATCAAATGTATCCAATAAAATCCCTTTATTTAAACCCACCTTGCCACCAATTAATGCTACAGGTTTCGCTGCAAATTTCTCAAGGAAACTCCGAAGCTTAGCGAATTCAAAACTCCCGGCAAATGTACCCCAAACAGTGGATCGGAAATTCTTTTTCACAGTAGGTCTTGGAACTAACCCTTGTCCTGTCAATACGACCTGTCAGGGACCTACTAATAACACTAAATTTGCAGCTTCAATTAATAATGTTTCTTTCGCATTACCATCTGTATCACTTCTCCAATCCTATTTCTTTGGAAAGTCTAATGGCATTTTTACGGCTGATTTTCCTCAGAATCCACCTGTACCCTTCAATTATACGGGCACACCTCCAAATAATACTAATGTTAGCAATGGAACTCGAACATTGATGCTACGATTCAATACTAGTGTGGAATTGGTAATGCAGGATACAAGCATTCTTGGTGCAGAAAGCCATCCTCTCCATCTCCATGGATTTAATTTCTTTGTTGTTGGACAAGGTTTTGGTAATTATGATATTAATAAAGATCCTGCCAATTTTAATTTGGTAGACCCTATAGAGAGGAACACTGCTGGAGTTCCTGCTGGAGGTTGGCTTGCTATTCGCTTTTTAGCAGACAATCCAGGTATGTGAATCACTAATTAACACTAATAATAATATGCATTTTTAATGTAAAATGCTCATTTTTTTACACAAAGTCATTAATTGAATACTTTAGATTATTATTATATAAAATTTGGTGAACTTGTGACCAGGGGTGTGGTTTATGCACTGTCACCTGGATGTGCACACAAGCTGGGGGCTAAGAATGGCATGGATAGTGTTGGATGGACCCCAACCGAATCAGAAGCTACAACCACCACCGTCTGATCTTCCACAATGTTGATTTTCCACATCGCCTGATCTTCCAGAACGTTGATTTTTTCTTTTAAAACTGACCATTGATCCGGATTGGCGTCACAGTTTTACTTTTTTGGAAGATTGTTTTCTATACATGAACTTTCAATTTTTTTTTTTTATTATTATTAATTTAGGAAATCTCAAAAAAGAAAAATAAAAAAAGTTTGGTTGTGACTTGTACTTTGGTTGGTCGAAAGTCAAGAGTGAAAGATGGAAAGAGCAGCTCAGCTGTAAACATCGGATGTAGATAATAAGATTTATTAAAGATTTTACCAGAAAAATCTTAATTGAATTTTCTTAAGCTTTGTGCTGATAAGACTCATGGGCGCTGAATTGCTTCTTAAGACTTCAATTAGTGAATATATATGGTGCCTTAAGTAAAAGCTTTTGCTATATGGATGTTTCTTTTATTTGGCGCATCACACATTTTTAAATGAGATGGATAATTATAGTTTGAACTTTAATATATAATCCTATAGAATTTAAATTATTTATAAATGAATTTAATGTGTTACTAATTTTATATTCAAGCTTTATAAATTAAGGTGATGTACATTTTAAATTAAGTATAAAAATAAATACTATATGATAAAATTATAATAAACTTTTGAAGTGTTGTATTAAACTAAAAATAGATTCAAACATTTTTAGAAGACTACCGGATTTATAAAGATATTAGAATTTATAGACTACTCCCTTGGTTCATTTAATTGTCTGATTCTCTGATTGCAATTTATCAATCATATATCATTAAAATAAATATGGAAAAACTTTCAAAGCAACACCAGTCGTCTAGCTGTAGAATAGTACCTGCCTCGGTGCAGACCCTGCTGGTGCAATTCTCTTTTTTATTCTGCATTGTCACCACATTAGCTGATATGTAAGATTTACTTTCATTTTACCCTTCAAGAGTTTCAAACTTTGCCTATATCATACTATTCCTACATCAATCAATTGAAATGGTAACTGTAATAAAGCAAAACCCTTTCAAACTCATTGTTGCTGATTAGAACGATTGGCGTTCATTTGTGGTGAATCATTTCTGTAAAATAAAGACTTTCAAGAAAATAATCCTCTAGAAGTAACCCTGACCATTACAAGAAACAAGAAGCTATTGTAGCATTCTCAACTAGTCTTATTGATAAATTATCACAATACAACATATATGTGCTAAAAAAAAAATATATACATTCAAGGTTTATATTAGAAGTGTTCTCTGCTACAGCATAAGCATGGAAAAGTACTGCTCAAACTCCTGATCGATGGTTGGTTTTCTGGTGCCTGGTTGAGCATCTGCATTCAAAATATCATTCAGTTACTAAAAAACAAAGGCATTACCAAGTAAAACACGGTTAATTTTGTCAGTCACGCAAGGAAGATGAAATGATTTAACCCCACTGACTTTGCAAATTGCAAGAAGCATGGCAATATGCAATTACCTTGGTCGACACTCCATCTTCCAGAAGACAAAACATACATATTTGGATTCACCCCATTGGGATAGAGAATGTCATCAAGCTCTTTATCTACCATATATGGCTCTATGCCATCAATTCCATGTTCTGAGCAACTGAAATCAGAAGAGCTTCCAAAATCTACAATGGCCTTATCAAGATTTTGATGCAATTCATTATAATGATGGTAAGGATCATGTTCCCCTGCTATGAAAGCCAGTTGATCTTTGCCACAACCGCCAGTTGCTGCTGCATTGTCCAAAGGACATTGGGGATCACCTAAATTGTTGCAGCCCCAGTTTAATGATGAAGAAGAGGGTCCACTGCAATGCCATAACTTTGAAACCTCTGTTTCAAATTTAGCTTCACCATGTACAGACATGGCAGAGTCAGAATCTCCAACGAAACTATTGCTGTCTTTAGCTGATTCGGGATCGGATACATCATCAATAGCTTGTGTCTTTGCAATTTCTTGAATTTTGTCGGTGATCAAATCTTCTACTTCTGGGTTTTCTTCCAATATTGAGAGAGGTTTTGGAGATAACCGATGATCCCAGCACTTATGCTTAGAGATAGGCACGCTGAATTGTTCATCCTGTAACTTTCGTTTCTTGCTCAAGTCGTACATGTTCCCGTTTAGTGCTTTACTGAGACGGAAGCTGAAATAATAATAGAAAAATGAACCCATTAGGTCAAAGTAGATATATTTGCAAATAGTATGGTTGATCAACAATCTTTGCATTATTGTCAGCCATAAAAAAATGAAGAAAGAAAAAGAACAAAGCATTCCAATCTGCTCCTCAATTCCAATTTAGGTATAGAAATCAGGTAAAATCTTACCCCACTCAGAAACAAGTACAGTTTCCATCTTTTTCTTGAATACCTAAAGCTTCTTTAAAAACTTGGTTTAATTTTGTAGAAAGGTAAAGACATTTAGGTGGACAGTAGTTAGCTTCAAAACAGAAGCTATAAAATACCAGAAAAAATAAACTACCAAAATGTTTTGCAATCATCTCAACTAACCTCAGTAACACATTAAAACCAAACAAACTGGAGAGTCAGCTACATTATTCATGGATATGCCCTTTACAAATTTTTTTTTTTGCTTGGCAAATAAAAGATAATCCAACAAAATAAAAAAAAAAAACTTGAATTTCAATTAATTTACCTATCTCTAATAATAAAATATAAAAGATCTTTTGTTTCTTAAGAACAAAAGGAAAAAAATAAAGAAGCCCTTATAGGAATCAAGCAACAAGATCCTATCTTTCCTACTCAGTATCATAAATTGGGATTTTGTTTCCCAAATTTCTTCAGAAATTCTAAACTAAAACATATATGAAACAAGAAAGAAGAACAAATTTAGTAAACAAGGCAAACAAATCATAAAAGGTTATGATTTCTGGAATCAAATTAATGATTCCACTCAAAGAGTTAATGCTAAACTATTTACTATTAATTATTAAATATAATAATAACTGGCAAAATTAAAGCAGAGAAAAAATAAGAAGCAAAACCTATTAATTTCAGATGGGTTTTCACCATCTTCTTCATCCATTCCCATGGAAAGAGGATTGAGATGAAAATCGTTATCACTCTTTCCTTTCTCAAATCATCTGTTTTCTTTTACTGCATAGTAAACTCTCCAATTTTATTCTCCTTCATGGAGTGTGCACTACACGACCTAATACATCTCGCTCTAGTGTTGCGTTGTCGACACCGTAGGGCGCTTAGACGGTGACGTGGAAAAGAACCACTTCTTATCCACGTGAGTGTCTCGGGGATAATGCCTGATTAGTGCCCCCAGAGGTTTTCATCAATGTTTTTAAAATTGGTTAATTAATCGATAAAAACAAAAAGTGAGAAAATAAAATTAAATTGAAAAAAAAAATAAGTATATATATATATAATTTGATAATTATTATATATATATAATAAAAATAAATATAATTTAATATTTATTATTTTTAAATAAAAAAAAAAATTTCTGACTGCTTGAACTAAAAACAGACCCGGATCGATCGATTCACTAGTTAATCGACCTGTTTATCAATTTTTAAAATAATTTTTAAGATCGATCAGATTTATACTTGATTCAATTTTTATTTTTTAATTTGACTGATCAGTTCGACCTAATTTTAACAATAATAATTTTTATTACTCAATTTATTGAGTCGGATTTAGGCTGATTTATTATTACCCGTTTCGTTTTGGATTTAGCGGAGTTTCTATTTTTTTTATTAAACTATTTTTTTAAATAAATTATTATTATTTTTTAATCTCCTTTAAGTTCAGTTCCTAGTTATATATTTCTATATTTCCATTTTCCATTTGTAATAATATAACACCAAATAAAATTTTTAATTTAAAATATTTAGATTAAAAACAAACAAAATATATAATTTGATATTATCTTTTAAAATTATCACATAACAAACATAATTTTTATTTAATTAAGTAGAATTGTATAGAAATTTTTTTATCATTTTTTAATTAAAATGATTATATTTTAATAATTATTTTGGTATTGTCCAATTACAATAAGTCTGAATCCTAAAGAATCACTATCCTTCTTCAACCACTATATTACTAAAAAAAATATTAATTGCCAAGACAATATTAAAAAAATAAGTGATGTGATGGATGAAAAAAATATAACAAACACATGATATAACAGGGATCCGGACTGAATCACAATACAAAGGATGCAAACAAGCAAAACTGTTTCTTAACTTTGATTTATTGTTTCATGTTACAAAGATTACAACTCTATGTTACGAGGATGATCCGCTTGTCCTTACACAGGCTCTCATCATCTCTTCTACATGCTCTCACCGGCAAGTAGGGGATTCAAATTCCTACTCTATACACAGGGTATTAACTCCATACTTAACTCTTCAGGATCTACATTATCCAAGGAGTCCCCACAGGAAAACTGAAGAAGGTACGAACGGAGGAAAAAAAAAAAAAAAATTCCTATGCCTAACTAATTCACAGTTCATAAACAGAAACTTCAACACTATTAATTTTGCACCCAATTCCACTCTTTACATCAACTTACTCGCAGTGAAGAGCTCCTCTTCGATATCCGCTGGTGTAGGCATTGTGATGATATTTATTCTTCTCTTGCAAAACTATGCCAATTAAAATCCGAAATGGTAGAACGCAGAGGGAAATTATCCAAGCATCAGCTTGAATATACCATTCAACAGTTAAAATGTTCCACATCCATCTATTGCCGATGCAATGACACAACTTAGCAGAATGGAGCTCTATTTGGATGTTGATGCAAGAGTAGGGTTATCAAAGGCTGTACGGAAGTGAAGACCTGAACCAATATGTCTTGACGTGGGACATACCCAACAGAAAATTCTTGGACCCAGTACCTGAAGAATCAAGCGGAGAATGGTTTAAACATGCAGAATAAATACTTGGCACCAACTATAAAAATTAAATATATATTCTTCATATTTCAAAACAGTCTCAACCCTATAATTGGTTTTGATTGCTAGGTTAACTCTCTAATTGTGACAGTCCTTAATTTTAAGATATAGAGTCCTGTTTACAGCAAATATTTGCATAAAACCTGTTAAAGGTGGGTGACTAACCCGAATCATTGCCAGATAGGCCAGTCTAGCCAAAACACACAGCCTCGCTCAAGCATGAAACACTGTAACAAACTGGGTCCATGACTAGGAAGCTAATTCACCCAAGCCACGGTAGGAAAAGATAGCAATGAAGTAGAGTATGCCAAGAGATATGAGATTAGTTTACTTGCTTATAGCATGTGGTTTTGCAGCTCATGAGGCTACTTATAGTCAGTAAGATAAAACTGAGTAATGTAAAACTACTACTCATGTAACAGTAAATCTCCAAGTTTCCTGGAGGTGTGTAACCTACTAGCACCTCTGTACATACAGAGATTCCCACCACCACAACAAAATCAACTTTGGCAAAAAGAAAGTGAAATCAACTGCAGTCTCCTTTCACCATGATACACTAGGACCAGAAGTCCAGAAGTCCAGAATGATGAATATGTTTTATGTAAGGCAAAATCTGAGAAGTCAGAAAGCATATTAAGTTCCCACAAAACTTGCGGGTGTTTCAATTCAAATATCACCGGCTTGATGCTAGGCTGATAAGATCATGATAATCAGCACTGTATGCCCAATTGGATGCAGGGTACAGCTATGCACAAGCAACCTAATAAAAGCTAAAAATAAGAGTAAATTCTGGTCATCCTCGTCAAGAGATTTAAGCTCCATTTGTTCCACAGGAAATAACTTGTTTGGGAAAAATGTTTTCTGAGGTAAACATTTTTCTAGAAAACAATTTATTTTCTGTTATTTCGTTGCAAGACAAATCAATTAATTAGAAACTATTTTATAGCACTCGGACACGAAAAAATTTATTTTTTCTTCAATAAACAAGACTAAAAGAATGTTCGGACCTATAACAATTTAATAGTTTTCAAGTTATAATTGAATAGCAGAGCATATTGCATAAAAAGGTAAGTTATAGCTGTCAACAGTGCTAGTGGCGTACAATGGCCATAGGTAATCAGAAGTAGTCTGTGTATGTGCATATGTTGTTACTTTAGAAGTTTCTATCTTTTTGATTTCCCGATCATGCAGAAAATTATTTTCTTGTTTTCAAAATAGGGAGTCATTTTCTTGATAATGGCCAAGTTTTTCTGTCTAGACTCATTTCCCTAAGCATCCTAAATACTGGAAATGATGATTTCCTGGAAAAAACATTTTCTGCAAAAATGTGGTGCAGAAATCAACTTGTCATCAATCAAGAAGCAGTAGCAGGGAAAAATGAACTAGTGCAGTGGGGCATACATTTTGAGCATCAGGCTGAAGACCAAGTACTCAAAGTTGTCAGTAACTTGTAAAGAAAAAAAGGAAAAGGGGCACAAGGTTCTCACAATTGTCAGATTCTCATATGCTCCAATATCATATGGATGATTATAGATATTCCCTCCTTTCTCTGCAAGCCACATAGCTCTCACTCCTTCGTGATACTGCCAAAATCAAGTAAGCATCAACCAAATTTAAGATAAAAAAAGGACATCAAATAGATACAGCAATGTGGAGATGATTGATTAATTTCTAATAACCTCAATGGTTGTTTTGTTTTGCAGAATGAGGTAGATATGCCAACCCAAAAGAACGCCAAGAGCTATACTTAAGGGGATTAACAACAGCCCAGAAATAACCTGAAAATAGGAAATAAAAAGTGACGAGAACAATCTATTAAATACTGGCTAAGACCATAAGAATGGCTATTGGCACCTACGTATATGCTTCTGAAAGAGCCACCACTTTGCTGCTCATCATTTTGAGGGTCAACAGTCAGACTACCGACAAGTAAAACCTGAAGAATATTTGAATAGAAAAGAATAGTAGAAATAGGAACAAGAAGATATTGTTATCGATTTTCTATTCAATAAAGTGAAAAATCACAAAAGAAAAGGTCCAATCCCACAGGAAATAAAGGATAATAACAAGTCAGACATTTGAAGTTGTAGATTAAGATTTGTAAAAGGTGTGGTAGAAAGTGTGCAAATCATGTTTGGTGTGAAGAAAATGACATACCAGTGAGTAGATACATGAAATTACAGCGTATACAATGAACACGAAGAACACCTTATAGTTTGCATGGCCTACGCAGTTATTTATCCAAACGCAATGGTGATCCTTGCAGTCAACAAGAAGCACTTTAACACACTAACCACAAATCCACAATATTTCAGATTAGACATAAATGAAAATAAGATCCTGCATACCATTCGCAGCACACATCTTTTGCAAACACGACAATGATGAGCACGTGGGGGTTTAAAGTGAGAACACTTCTGGCAATATCTCAAGTCTCCCCCCTGTAAATATTCCAAGAAAGTGTCATATACAGAAAGTCAAGACCCAAGCCTCTCAATAATACAGAAAATTTCCAGCTTTCGACTAGTAACTTCAGGTTATGAAACTATTTCTTTGTACTAAAAAACTGATAAGTTCACTGTCTAAATAAAGAAATTGGTTAGAAAAAATCTTTATTCTCTTTCTAGATAGATTCTAAAGGGCGATTAATTCAAAGTCATCCACAACTAGCAAACTGTATGCCATGTAACATGATGATCCAAAATTATATTAGGAACTAACTAACAAAAATCATTAGCCTTACAAGTTGTTTGGGTAGAGGGTTATCAATATAGCATACTCTTTTAGGAAACAAGGAATTTGATATAGAATCTTAAATCTTAATTGATGAATTTCAAAAAATGAAATTAGTCCTCTAGGACGATAATGACCTCCTTTATCGACAAACATCCACAATTGATGTAACCAATAACCCTAACCACAAGTTAGGTTGAAGATTTGACAAGAGAATATTGAAAATATAGATAAGATATGACAATTCACCCAAAAGAGGCCAAGTCTTCATGTGAGACGACCAGGAATACCAATAAACTTTTTTTATGTCGGAAATCTGCCTCTAAACCTGTTATTACAACCCTATATATGGTATAAAATACAACTGGAATAAGTTTAAACATAAAGCCTAATACAATAAGGTCTTAAATAAAGGATCTTCTAGAATAAAGTCTTAAAGAGTAAATCCTAATAGAAATAGGACTCGGCTATTCAAAATAAGTCAGATTTAATTAAAATATAAAATAATCCTTATTCAGAAAATTGCCCCAAAAGCACAAACAGTAATACACTACAGTAATCATGAACAGTGACCTTAGAAAACTTTGAAATTTTAAATTTTTGCTCCTGCATCATGGTATTACTGTTTTAAATAAGCCAGCGTAACATAGGGAAAAAAAAAAGCATTAACAAAATAAATAATACTAGCATAACTGATAACTTATATAAAAGGGCATGAATGGTAACTTATATAAAAGGTAATATGCCAGAGCAAGATTTGGCACATATCAATAATTCATTGGAAGAGATCAGTCAAGAACAGTCATGATTCTGAAAGACAACCACAATCTAGGATGATAACAATGGAAAGTTATGATATCATCATATCCCGATTAAATGACATCAAGATTCTGAAACTTACATCAACTCAGATGGTGAATGAAACAAACTCTAGATAGAATGTTCACATATTCACCAAAGAAATGGCAAAGTATTAAGCATAAAGAATAAAGATCCCAATTGTAATTTGAACAGGCATATATTACAGGCTGGATGTTTGAAGGCACAAATAGAGAGCTAAACTAGTTTCCCAAACATCAATACATACAGGCTTGATTAATTTACACTTTTCAAGATTAACAACTGAGAATAACTTATATGACCAGCCAGAGGTTTAAAGGAACAAATTGGGAACTTAATTAGATTTTGAACCATCAATTTCCACATGCTTGATGCACACCACCAAGAATAATTGGCCTGAATATCAGTATACACTTTTTGCAGAATTTATATTTTGTGGTTACAAAAACGACAATACACGAGCAGCTCTTTCCAAGCGACAAAAATCAAAATCAGTTGTAGCTACCGACAAGGTTTAAAGATCATATACAAAGCAAACTATCCTATAGATCAAGCCATCCAATAAAGAGGTTAACCATCGTTTTTTACCCTTTTTCTTTCAAGTCCTTTCAGAAACCATTTCCTCTCATTTTACATCAGGGTATTCACAAGTTAAAGCATTTTGCTGTTTTGTGAATTTGAGAATACAAAGATTCTATTGTATACATATCTTCTCATGTTATTAAATGCCCATTCACGATGATCATATGAAAAATCCACGGAGGCAAGCTGGACCTAATAATGACTCTACATGAAATTTTAAAAATCTTCTATGAAAGAATAAGCCAAATAAAATAGCTATGTTCTGCAATTTCTCATCCTCCTCCTCTGGATCAGCTAATAAAACACATAATATCAAATCAATAAACCCATTAAGCAGCTTAAGCCATTGCATTTACCATTTAGCTTATGATCAAATTGAAAGAAGTAATAGGAACGAAGATCCAATGCACAATATCATATATAAATATAATGTATAACAATTCAATAAGCAAAACCTATTTTCTCTATATGTAAAAATAAAATATTTTACTGTACTTTGCGTTTGATCTCATGGATAGGGTTATCGACATCTTCGATATCGGGCGTGTAAGTGGAGGGAACCCGACCTGGATCCGTGAGGATCGCGAAAGCATAATTTAAGATACACATGAAAGCCACGGCGGTGAAAACGATGGCGTTCATGATTCCCGGCGAGGAAATTAGACTGAACCAACCGTCAATGAAAACGAAGAGCGTAGAGAAGTAAATGTAAATGATGGCCAAAACGACGACGGCGACGGGCAGAGAGAAGCCAGAGGCACGCTTCATTATTTTCTTGTAGTTAGTGCGAGAGAGAAGAGAATGCGAGGCGGCGGGTGGAGGCACCGGCGTTAAAACGACGGCGTCTCCGGTTTGCGGGTGAGCTTGTGGGTTCTTTTGTTTGGAGTGTTATTTTTCTTTGGCATTTCAGGAAATAACAAGGTGTAGTAGAGAGGTTGTTGACGGCCCTGTGCGTCTCGAGCCGCTCCGTTAGTTTTCTCCTTTTACTCAAATGCTATTTTGCCTCTTCCAATTTGACACTCTGCCCCTTCAATGGAAGTCAAATTTGTAGAGGGTGACTGAAAACATCGTTTCCTAGTCAAACTATTAATAAAAAAAAAATAGATTTTTTCTTGAATGTTTTTTTATATTTTGAAAAGTTTGAATGTTTAAATTTTAATCTTGTTTAATTCAGCACCTAAATTTTTGAAAATTTTTTCTAAACTTCAGTTGCAATTGAATAATTCTTATGGAAAAAATGATAATTAACATATATTATTTAGCATTAATACTAAGTGTATGTTAAGTAATTATTATCATTATAGATGATTATGAGAGTCTTTTAATAATTTATTAATTTAAAAGTGAATATTAGAAAATAAAAGGCAACAAAAATTATTGTAAATACATCACATAATACTTCATCTTTATATTTTATATCAACAGAAAAAAAAAAAATTAAGGTTGATTGAGATATAATTATCTCATTATTTTTTTAAATAGAAACATCTTGTATGATTTAAACTGTTTTTCATAACTTGATGTTGAGTTTTTACTCTGTTTTTAAAGAAATAATATTTTTACAGCTATTATTATTAATGATAAAGCGGTATATTTTTACCAAAATGCTGCAAGTAGATTAAATAATATTGTACCGCAACCAATTATCCTCCTTTACTTTAAATATTTGACAAATTCTTCTTGTCACTAAGGTCATCCCTATATCTCAAGTCATTAGCTCTTCGTGGTTTTACAGCAAATTCACGCTCACCAACAATTTCTGCATAATCATATTTTCCCTTGTTAGTTTCAAAAAAATGTGTCTTTTTATCCGATGTCTTTTTGTACTCGGATTGTTTATGATCAACCTCTTCACAACCACCTTATGCCACCATCAACTGCTTTATTGAGTTGACTAATGTTAAATTATTAGCATAATTCACTCTATTGTCATTATTATTATTCATTGTATAATTATTATTAATCCCCACATTAAATTCAATCATTAAATTGCTTAAGCGATTAGTTTATTTTTAAATTTAAATTTTTTTTTTGATGTGTTGTAAATACAGATACAAAATTAAACTTATTAGTTATATTTTGAATCTTTACCTTCAATCCTCCTACATATAATATTGTTATCTAATTTTCTGTCTCATAAATTTCATTTTCTGCTATATATTATATTAACAAATTATAAAAAAAAACCCTACATACTTCTCATTATTTATAATAAGATTAAGAATTATCTTTAAAAAATATAATATCTTTGCCTTATTTGTTTGTTGACCATCTTTTATTTAATTATGATATTGAATTCCAGCATGCATAGTTAATGTTTTGTTATATTTAATTGAAATTGATATATGACAATTTAATTAATTAAATTAAAAAATATATAATAATTAAATTAATTTAAAATTTATATATTAATATTAAACCTGTAGCATAGTGCATGCAGATGATTTTTCTAGTAAATAAATAAGATGAATGTTTATATTTAAATTGGAAGTATTATCCAATTACTTTGTTAAATCATTTAATAGGAAAGTGTTTTTTCATGTATTTTAAAATTTCTTTAAAAGAAGTGATTATTATATAATTTGAATTCATAATTATATTAAATTATAAAATTAAATAATCAGTCATTGAAAAAAATATTTATATAATAATTTAATTACAAATTCTAAATTTCACTATAATAGGTGAATAGTCAAAGTACAATATGATAGCCAAATAATTTAAACTTCGCTTTATTAACTAAAATGACATGCATGTAGCCTACATATCGGACCTTCCCCTCAATGGGAATGGTTGAAACAGCTCTTACAAGATAGGAAACAGAGATCATTAAAACAAAATAACAAAGAAAAGAAAATCCTTTTATTCCCTCACATGATAATGACCCCCAAAAAAAAAGCAGATGAAGTTTTACAGAAAAATAAAATGGAAAAATTGATAGTCCAAAGGCCTAATAATGCAGTATATATATATAACAAAATTAGAATTAGAGAATTTGTTGAAGGGGTCGCAGAGAGTGAGTAATCAACACTTGGGTAAATCAGCTGGCGGAGGAAGCAATTTCTGATTGGGAAGATTTCCATCTAAAACTATCCAAGCCATTCTCAAACCCCAGATCAGGTGCACATCAAAGTGACAATGCATTAGCCACACCCCTGTTAATTAAGCTCAAGTTAATTATCATATATAATAAAACTATTAATTAATTAAAAAATCATATTTCTTGATTCTCACCAGGATTGTCAGCTTGAAATCGTATAACAACCCAACCACCAGAAGGCACACCAACTGTATTTCTTTCAACAGGATCAACAATATTAAAATTTTTACGGTCATTATTTGGGTCAAAGTTCCCAAATCCTGAACCAAATACATAGAAATTATAACCATGCAAGTGAAGAGGGTGACTTTCATTACCAAGAATGCTAGTATCCTGCAAAATCACCTCAACACTTGTATTAAATGGCAGAACGACAACTTTAGTCCCATTAATAACCATAGTATTATTTGGTGGAGTACCAGTATAATTAAATGGGATTACCTGTGTCATAGGAAAATCAGTTGTATAAACACCATTGGATTTTCCAAAAAAATAAGATTGTAGCATAGCTTCTGTAGGTAATGCAAAGGATATATTATTCATAGAAGCAGCAAATTTGGTTCCATTGGGTCCTTGACATGTCTGATATTTAGGACAAGGGTTAGTTCCCAGTCCTACAGTGAAACAGAAACGTTTCTCTACATTTTTAGGCACATTTGCTGGATAATCAAGATTTGCTAAGCTGCGAAGTTTTCTTGAAAAATTGAAAGCAAAAGGCGTGTCATTAAGAGCTGGTAAGATTGGATTTAATGGAAGAAATTTATGTTGCCATATTTAAAAAATACAAACACTATTCATCACTGAATAAAATATTTGGGACCTTTTGATTAATATTTTTCATACAATAACTTTTCCAACAACAATTCAGTAAGTAATGCCAATTAAACAGACCCATCATCTATCTTTTTGTGCTTTAAAAGATTATTAGGAAGGATTTAAAATAAAACAAAAAATTCATGCCCTGGTATAACTATAACATGACAAGTCATCTTAGAAGAATCTAAAACCCTGAATTCTAAACTTCAAGGAAATAGGTGAATCCACCAATTGAGAGGATCCCAATTTGGACAGGTTCATTTGTCAATTTGGTTGAGCTTGCCAAGACCATTGCAACGAGGACAAACAATCTGAGCTTGATCTTTCCGAGCAGCATTAGCCCTCAGAGCCGCACCTGACTTCCTGATGAAACCAGCTCCATCACATTCAGGACACCTGTAAGGAGCAAATAAGCTTAAAACGACCCAACTTAATTACATTCAAACATTAAAACAACAAACAGAAACAGAAATTGTTCAATTTACAGGTCCTTGCGAGAGAAAATGATGGGGAAGGCAGTTCCAAGCAGAGCCACAGCAGCTGCTCCAGCAAATAGATAGGCTGTGCCATCAGCTGATACGTCTCCAACAGCTGCAACAATTGTCAATGATCTCTTCTTGTTCTTGTTCTTCTGGCTCCAATTCTGAGATACAATTGACCCTGAAACTGCAAATCTCTTGGGTGAATTTCCAACAAAAGAAGTCTGCAGAGGAGGCAAGGTTGCCATCTTCCAGTCAACTTAAAATTTGGAATGTAAATCCAAGATAACTTGTCTAAGGTAATAGAATCATATTTAGAAGAGAAAAAAATTGATGGCTGAGCATTTAGATATAGTAGTGTATTTGGATTTAGTAGTTACTAATTGGATAAGGCCACGTCAGATATCAAGATTCAAGTGGTTTATTGGATAAGGGTGCGGTCCCAGAGCTTCTCTGAACCAATGAAGCCAAAGTTATTATCCCCCTTGTAAGAAAATCTTATATGCGTTCGAAGAATTGTTTGTTTAGGGTTTTTATGATCGATGCTACTGGCCAAACAACAAATAAGACAAGTTTCTTTTACTTTTAAATATCAATCAGCTAATAACTCTGAAAAAAATTTCATTACAAATATAAAAGGAATTCAAGGTCAAGAGTTATCTTAGCCCAGTTAGTAGAGTGACTTCACTTCTTAGTTCTCTGTCAGAATTTGATTATTAGGATTAGATCCTAAGGATTAGCACTTAGGATCCGTCTGGGACAAAGAATTGGAATTGGAATTGAGATTTTCAATTCCAATTCTAATTCTAAAATTAGAATTATGTTGTAATTCCAACATTTATTTCATCTAAAAAATTAGAATTATTTAAAAATTAATAACAATAGAAGTGGCAGAGACTGATAATTGACCATCATCGTTGATGGTGGTATTGGGATGATGGTGGACCCTAGCAATAGTAATTCGGAGAGTTATAGTCGCCGATTGTGATAGTAGTGATAGATTATTGGCAATGGAGGTGGCGGTGGTTGTGGCTTCCCACCATCACCGATAGTGATGGTGGTGGACCGAGATCACCAATGATAGTGGTAGCAATAGAGGTGGGGTGACAGTGGTGGTGGAAAAGGATGTGATAGTGACGGTTATGAAATTATAATTCTTATGAGTTAAGAATGAAATTATGAAATTGATTTTCTAGTTATATTATAATTTTATAAAATTGTGAGTAAAATTTCAATTCTAAATCTAGGTGGCTGTCAAATACTGAAATTGAAATTAGACAAATTTCAATTCTAAATCTAGGTGGCTGTCAAATACTGAAATTGAAATTAGACTCTTCAATTGGAATTACAAACTCTCCAAATGAACTCTTAAAGATTTCCATAAAAAAGATCTAATATGGGCGAATATAATTATGCATAATATCAAATCTTATCACAATTGACAATACCAAAGACAGCACAACCATAAATCCTAGGAAATTTATTCATTCTACCCCCAAAAAAAAAATGAACACAGCCAAAATTTGTTCAATAAGTAGTTAGTTCAGCTGTAAAATCAGAAACCACCTGCCTAAAAGAGCCACTAGCCATTATGTGAACCTCAATGGACTCTATGTATCTTGAATCAAATAGGTAGTGTACTTGCTAAAACAAAAACAATTAACAATTCATCTGCATTTGATAGCTTCATTTCCCACCACACAATATGCTTATGCCAAACACAGCATCAGTGTGCCATCATGACTCGACCTTTGTAAGTATAGATCCGCATCATCAATGCTCTTCTTTTCATTAGCAAATTAACAGCACCTTCCCAAATGCCACCTGCTCCAATTCTATATCACAATTGATGTGAAGAATGACAAGGGATTATGTAGAAACACATGAAAATAAACGACTTGCTAATACCACCAGCACAAAATTACAGTAAACACCACCAATATATAATAACTAGCTTCTCAATATAGTATGTTGCATTTAAGACAAGTAATTCATATTTCACATAAGCCAAAATGAAGGATACCCGAAAACTAAAAGATAGAATCAGAAAGTAACATTAACGTACACGCATATAAATGGTTACAAAGTTATCAATCTTTTCCTCCGCAAATTTACCCTTAAAAAATGTTCACCTGACCATTCAGACATAATTAGACGTGGAACTAAGCCATCACCAATAGTTTATCTTTTCAGATGTGGTTTTAGCAGGAAGCACATCCACATGAGGCAATATCACTTCCAGGACAAAAGCTGAGTGTGGTAATAATGCACATCCATTAAAGATTTGAACATAAAAGAAGAAACAGGACAACATTAATTTAAATCAACTAAATTTTGTCATGCTTAGTGTCATGTTTTCTATTGAGATTGTATAAATAGAGTCCTCAGTAAATAGGACACGAATGAGAAGAATGGAGATGCGTGAAAGCATCATATTTATATGACTTCCACCCAAAGCATATTGCAAGTACTACTGAAGGGGAGATGATGATGATAATTCAAAGAATAGACATCCATCTTCTAGGGCTTAAAATATTTCTTACATGCGAGTCATACTTCAAAAATATGATTGACATGTGATACTATGAATCAAGTTAGCAGTAAACTTATAACACTAGATATGTTAAAATGGAATAAGAATACCATCCTTTGCGGGAAAAATGCTTCTAAAGTAGATATCAGAATTCATTTCCTTCTATTCACGATAATGTGGTGCACATAACATGCACGAGTCTGTGTTCAACAGATACCATAATAGCAACCAACCCAGATGCACAAACTATTCATGGTGAAGAAATAAAGAAATATATATAGACACGCCAGTGTCACAACTGGGTACTTCAACTGTCATAGATCAATTATATAGAGCAGTAACAAGCCATGACTAGCATAAAATAAATGATTCAATTTTATTCTGATGTTTATCTTTCACAAATGTCCTTTTTTTTCACCTCTACTCTCTTCTAGGTTGAAAGGATGCAAGCCTACAGCAAAAGAAACCCACAATATTGAAGCCACTGCTCAGCATTCATAGTTCAGTTGCATATTTTTAGCAAGAAACTTGACCAAAATGACATTGAAATGCTAACCCAGAGTCTGCAAAACACTTTTGCCATGGCAGAAGGCTTTTGAAAAATGCATGTTCAAATTACAAATAGACATGGAAATTGAAACAAATAGGTGACACCCAGTGAACATGAATTCTCAAGGAGGAAAAAAATTCAACTAAATTGATGATTAAAATTTAGTTCAACCGACTTTTACAACCGATAGTACTCGTGTTGTGGCCTTGTTGGAAACAATTAATTTTACAAGATAAATAAACTATAAGTGATCTATACCATCAAACAGGAAAAACAATGCATTGCTTAGCTCTAATTACTAATTCCAGTAATCTTTTGAAATTTAATCATAACTTTCAGGAAAACAAAAATATTGTCCTACATTCATCTAGATGGCATCCACAACCTTCAAGCAACCAACATCAGCCCCATTCCCGACGATAAGTTTCTATTCTACAATGAATTATTGGATAAAGATTACAACTCTCACACCTAATCACGTGGTCCTAGGAAATAGGAGGGACATAACCCCAGCAAAATCGAACCCATTGGGTATTGAGAGAGAGCATTTCAGTTGAGTATGTCCTACAGAAACTAAATCACAGTAAGGCAGAGAAACAGATAGCATCGTTGCACGCAGAGTCAATTTTTTTTTTTCTTATAAAGAAGTACACTTAATCTGTAAACAATACTACAGCCAACAAATTAAATAAATAAATAAGGTGATGTGCACTAGACATTGTAACAAAAACAGTTAGTGAAACACTTAAGAGGCCTTAAATTATAAGAGGCACAATTACACCCGTATTTATTGTGCCTCAGTAACTTCTAAAGGCCCACTCTAAATTGTGCACAGTTTGCTTCTCCATCGTCTTCTTTTTCTCCATCTTCCTTAAGAATGAAATCTAATCTCCTACCAATCCAAAATTTCTCTCCTTGACAGAATTTAAACAAGGCAATCCCTCATATCTTCCTTGATTGTTGTTATTTACAGTAAACTGAATCGTACAATGTACACCAGATATTCTCTTTTCTTATGAGGGAGACTGCAATAATTGATGATATCAGTAATTAGAGAAGTAACCTAAAGACATTAAAAACAATTCACTTCACTATCGGTTATCTTGCATAATCCAAGGCGAGCTATTCCTCCTTGAGGACCTATCCAGAGTTGAATTTGATCTACTTCTTCTTGCTAACCCAGATTCATCACCAACACGCCTTCATATCCTTCCAAAAAAGGAAAAGAAATTGCGAAAAGCACGGCCTAACCCACCACCCTCTCTTGATCTCCTCCTACTGGGTGCCCATGAAATCCTCCTGGGAGCACCGGCAGAGTTGAACCCACCATCCACCTCTGTAAATACAACAGGAAGTTCCCTCTCTGCTGCTCTCCTTCCCCCGGTAAATCTCCCCACCGCAAAACCACCACCTGGTAGTCGCCATATAGTCAATCCCACAGACTCTTCACCGGGTTCTGGTGAATTTCTGCCACTTCCGCTGCCATTGCTACGCACATCTGTCGGTAACTCATGGCGACAAACTGGACAAGAATTTCGGAGAGATAACCATGGAAGGATACAATCCGAATGATAAATGTGATTACATGGCATCTCGCGAGCCTCTGTGTTAAGTTCAAATGGCTCCTTACAAACTGCACAGTGAGATTCCATAGAAACATAACTAGAAAGGATTTTGATTACAGGCATAGACTCGATAGCAGCCTTTGAAGCAGGTGGATGCTCGAATCGACCAACACTGTTGATTTCCAATTGAGTCAACTGATCAAGAAGCCGGTCAAATCCCGACCCCATCAAGAAATCCGACATGCTAGCCGGCAAAGGACGTAGACCAGACCCGGCACCATCATCGTAGTATAGCTCAAAGTTCCCAGAAATCGCAGCATTTGCTCCACCGCCATCCGGAGGTCCACGGAGAACGATGACAGGATTAAAAGGGGAGCGATCTCCTCCTCTCCGTCGGTTGCGGCGCAGTCTTGGAGTCGTGACGTGAACCGGATTAGACGGGTACATATCGGCGGGGATGGCGACGGGGAATCGATGATGGAGAGGAGACCGAGATGGGGTACCAATTTCCTCGACAAATCCGCCGCTGCAGTCGGGGCAGTGGATCGAATCTTGATTTGCACGAACCCCGACGTCGACTCTGATGAAGTGGTTGCATCTGTAACACCAGAAGGAAGATCCCACGGAAGCCATTAAAGAATCAAGAAACCCTAAAAAAAGTCCTCTTTCACCTTTCAGAAACTCAATCGAAATTCACCGATAAATTATACAAATCAGTGGCAAGAGAAACTTTAATTCCCAGATGTAACAACTGACCGGCCAATAATGTGTCTTAGAGAGAGAAAGTAAAAGAAAGAGAGAGAGAAAGACAAAGCATAGACGATAGGCGACAATGGAGGTTAAGCCCTTCTCAAACTATTATTATTAGCTGTTAAAAGTAAAAAACATAAAATAAAATGGTCCCGGTCTGGTGAGTGGTGATGAAGATTATTAGTTAGAAGATAACATGCTCTTCGTATAAATAATTATAAAATTAATTATATAAATTTATTTATATTTTTATCCAATAAAAAATATATATACCTTTTTTAGTTATTAAATTAATATATATTCAATATAAATGAGAATTACTGGTTAAATTTATTTCAATGTTACCTAATAATTTCTTGAAGATTATTGTTTTCTTTTTACATCGGAAAATATTGTTGTTTGTTTATTACCAAGTCACCATCGTGTCGGCCGAAATTGGTGTCATGATTTGAATCGGACAAGCAAAATAACAACTTGCACGTTTTGACGTTTCCATTTTACGATCGGATATATGGGAGATATGGGAGGTGTTTTCATACATAATTATTAAAATTTAATTGTATTTTAAAATTATATGTATTGATAATAAAAAAATTATTAAATATTTAAATAAATATTAATTATTATTTTATTTTTTTTAAATTAGCAAAATCAAATTGATAGAATTTGTGATTACAAATTAAAATTTTTATCAACCGATTTTTTTTTTATTTTAAATCAGTAATTATCAATCACCCATCTGAACATTTTCATATCATATATCAATATGTGGATAGTACTGATTCATTTTAATTGATACAAAATATTTTTATCACATCAAAATATTATTTTTTTTTATAAAATTTTTAAATTAAATTATTATTATAGTTAAATTAATAATTTAATATGATTTAATCACTTTCGTTTTATTGATTTTAAATTAAAAATATTTTTTATTAATTATTATTATTTTATTTTAAATTTAAAAAAAATACTGACAAAATATATATGATAAAAAAAATCCTGAAAATAATTCATATACAACATAAAATATGTCTATTTTATTAATTAATAAATTTAAAACTTGTCTTTTTTTTTCTCAATAATTGAACTTTTTTATTTATATTTAATTAATTTTCATAAATATTTTATTTAATTTTAAATTAAAAAATTATGTGGGAGTGTAAAAAATAAAATCAAACATATTTAATTGTAATCATAATAAATAAGCAATATATATATAATTTTAATTTTGTTTGGTATAAAATCAAAAAAAATATTTAAATCATAAATTAAATTAAATTTTCGATTCACTCTACGTTTTAAATTGAAATCAAATCAAATAGTTATAAAATTATTAATTTCGATTTGATTCAATTTAATCAATTTGATTGATTTAACTTTCACCTTATAACCAATCAACTTTAATGACGAGTACTATAATTATATTTTTTTTCTTTTACTTTTTTAAATTATCTTTTCCTGTATTTTATAAATATATAAAATAATTTTATATAAATTAAATTTCTAAAAAATTATTTAACATATGAGAAAAAATTATATAAGCAATGATGAAATTTAAACTATAATTAATCAATGTTTGAATTTTCCTGATATATGTTATATATTATATAAACTCAACTTGATTCAAAATTTTAAAATTTGCAATCAATTTTATTTTTTATATTTTAGTTTAATGGAATGTTAAACGTTACTTCAGTTAAATTACAATTACAATTACAATTAAAATCATATTATCATTAATTTCAAATTAGTATTAAGATTAATTATTTTAGGGTATCTATATTTTTATATATTATACTCAATATTTATTTTATTTCAAAAATTATATTAAATAGCCTCTATATTTTATTTATATTAAATAAAATCATCATTTTCTGAAAAATTATGTTAAATTACTATAAAAAATCTATAATAATCGTCGTTTTTATTTTAATTTTCACTCTAAAAAAATCTGAGAATCACTGTGATTTTTCCAGCATTTGTTTATATTCTCCAAGTCCTAAATCTTCACTATAGTATCCATAGAGCCTGAATACAGGCAATTAGTCTCTGAGACATTTAAATAAACAACTGTCTTGTTGTGGGCCCTCAGAGTCGCATCCAATTTGAAAGGGTTAACTTCAATATTCTCTTTTGACACCAAAATATCACCATTCGTTGTCCCAGCAAATAGCATATCCTTGTATACAGCCAAGGCATAAACTCGACCAACAGGCCCGACTAAAGAAAACTCTTTAATCTCATTACTTTTTGTTAAAATTCCAAACTCGAATAGAATTTGGCAATCCAATAAAAACCCATAAGCCTTCACAAATAAAAGACTCGATTTCAACACCAAAATTGATCACTAGATCGCAATCGCGAGACTGACAATTCCAAATCGTCACAGTACCATCCCTACCACCCATAATGAGTTTATCAGACCCTGAAGGAAGGGCAGATGCCGAAAACAGGTTTTTTGTGGCCTTATAGCTTTGCAAGCATTGAGAAGTCATTGCCATAGAGATATCAAGAATGGAGAAACTTGCAATTATTGTCATAGGCACACTTACCATTTACCCAGAATTTGCAAAGCTTTTGCTTTTGTGAGATTGATGAATTAGCCTTTTTGGGTTGATTGTAGGGTTTACTGGGTAGTGAAGAATTGACGGTTTGTGAATCTGTGTATAAGAATTTTGGGAATTGATTACTCGAACGTTCTGGTTAGAATATCCATAGTGGACACAAAATATCCAAAGGTTTGTGAATCTGTGAATTGATTACTCGATCGTTCTGGTTAGAGAAGAGAAGGAAACAACAAGGATTTGTGAAAAAATTATGTAACATATGAACAAAAAGATGTAATTTCCCACATGCCATTCCTAAATATGTATTTCATATTAAAATGGTTCCTCCACCATGTTGGACTCATGAAGAAACCTATAATGACTTGAATTTTGTTTTTATGATTTATGATTTGAAGTGTTATTTTTTTAGATAATATGTATTTAATGAAAATTATTTTTTTAAAAAGAAAAAAAGGCCTCTAGGATTCGAAGCTGGGTCTGATGGGAGGGAGGATAAGTCTTCCAACCCCATGTCAACTTCTATTTTTTATTAATTAAGGTTTTATATATATGTGTGTGTTTTGTTTTAAAAAAATAAATTTTATTATTTTCTATTTTGGTGAAAAGTGATTGGTTGGTTTTAAAAACCAATCAATTAGTTGTTCTGGTTCGGCCCGGTCAGAGAGAGAGAGAAAAAAACTTTCGATCGAGTTTTCGGCTTGTTCCAGTGGCGGTTTCCGACAATCTTGGTATCAATGAAAAACTCTCGTCATGAATTTTCATTTGATATTAACCATGGAGGAAATGATAGAGCGACGACGGAGAAATCAGAGAGGGAAGATTTCGGCCACCGAAGCTTCTAGGCTTCGATTCAGGCAAACTACGGCGAGTGGACAACAAACTCATGTTCCTGGCGGCGAGACGATCAAGATGGTGTAGGGTTGGACATCTAGGACTACCAGCAGCGACGTCGGCGGCTCCGGCGATCGATTTTTTCAGCAATTTTGTTGGATCTTTCCGATGAGTTTTTCGACCCTAGTTGAACAATTTTATTTTTAGTATACCCCAAATCTATGTTTAGTTAATTTTATATGTTTATTATTTGATTAATTGATCCAAATTTTGATGGAAACGATTATATATGGTGATAATAGAATTTTTATAAATTGATAATATGGTTTATAAATTCATAATTTTATGAGATAAAAATTATTAAGTTTAAAGAAATTATTTTGAAGAGGAAAATAGATTTCTTTAAATGATTTACTAAATTTATGGCTAATGAATATTTTGAAGAAATATTTATGATAATAATATTTTAAAAGGATTAAAATTTTGATTTATTTATTTATTTAATAAATATATATGTAATTTCCAATTATTTTCTTATATGTGCCATAAATAAGGTAAATAATTATTTTTAATTATTTTGAGTTATCTGGAGCTAGACTTATTGATATGGTTTTCTTGATTTACATATATATGAAATTATATTTAATTAATTGAATTAAAT
>CANXYC010648311.1:0-14243 GCA_948193065.1 Aleurites moluccanus | reverse complement strand
TGGATTCTCATATGAATATTGATATGGATATTATATGAAGAGTGATATGAATACTTGTTATATTCTTTACTTGTTATTTTATATTGATTCTACAGGCCATATATGGGCAACCTTGGTATCATGATCATTTTCTGCATTTTTATACATATGGATTTACTGAGTATTTTTATACTCACCCCCTTCAGTGGTTACCATTTTCAGGTCAGCAGTGAGGCCCGTATTCCATTGGCACCTCCTATCTTCACCGTGGAAATTTTGATACTTGTAACATGTAAATTCCAATCCCAAAAGTATATGTAAATATTTGTGCAGTATAGAGGTTCCATGGTACTGTAAACTAAGAAATGGCATGTATATATGTGTGTTTGCATCTTTATGTCTATAAGTTATACTATGGAGATATATACATATGTGATGCAATGAATGGAAATGATTTGATATACAGATAGATATATTGAGTTGATATTAGAGATCCAGAGGGATCATTGACTTGAGTATAGATGTTGAAATATATAGTGGAAGTGCTTATTTGCATATTTTTCAGCTGAGCATAATCCTTATATAGAGGAGATGCTGCCCAAATTTTTATAGAATTGTCAAGCTATATTTGAGCTTGTTATTGAATTGCATGCCATATAGTTCAGTTATTTGGGTTCTTCGTGGTACTAGTAGCTTAGGCAACGCCCGTACCCTAGGACCGTCTCGGCTCCCAGGTTGGGTCGTGACAGGTATTAGAGCATAAGTGTATATGAATACTAACTAGATACAGCGTTAATAGGATATAAGTAAACAATGGAGCTTAAGAATTCTTGTTTCATCTTTTGCAGTATTCGTTATATTTTTTGTTATTCTACGATATCGTAATTTATTAAACTGTCTCTTGTTTTCTATAGCGATCAAAATGTCAGAGAGACTGAGGGACCACACTACAGAAGATAGAGATAGAGAGATTACCAAAGAGGCAGAGGTAGCCTCTAATGAGTCTTTAGTCAAGGAGGAGACAGAAGAACCTCCTCATTCCCGACGAAGAACAAAGTACACTAGAATGGGTGATGATCCCTGGAGAGTGGAGATAATGCAAGGGATGATGGAATTACATTGGGAAATACGGGAATTGAGGCGAAAAAGACAAGCTATACCACCACCAGTAGTGCCACCCTGTCACGTCCCAATTTCGAGACGCAACGATCCTAGGATGCAAGAGATGCCAGAGGTGACCGACACCCGTAGAACCCAAAATCACATACAATCATCAATTACTATCAATTTATTATTCAATTACTTATTACTATTCATTTTGGCATTCTGTAATCTATCTGTAATTCTTACTGCAAGTAGCTGTAACATCCATCATCACATACCATATCATAAATTATACTCCATATTATGCCATACATACATAAATATAATCTAACTATGCCATTACACAACCCATGCAGGTACTAAAAATATATACATACAAAATACAGTGTTTAAATAATTACACTGCTAATGATACTGCAAAATTCCTTGAGAAGCAACAGTCGGGAATCTGCCTACCTATTATGCACCTAGAAGGGGGAAATAATAAAAGGGTGAGTATATAAGATACTCAATGAATCTAATATGCATCGATCATAAATAAGGAAAGAAACATCAGTAGATGATAGGAAGATGAACAGTAATAATCAGTCTGCTCAAGAATAATGGAATATAGTATCAAATTACAGTAGATGACTGTAGAAGTAATAATCAAGTCAATGGAATATATATCACATGGATAAGACAAATGAAGGGCAATAAAATTCATATCACATGTATCCATCATGTATCAGTAAACATAAGACTGATCAGGTCTTATAGCTAGGACTGTTAAACCTTTCCAGTTAGGGTATCATTATACAATGTGCACATTACCGACAGTATGTACCCTGTTGGAAAGGTAGCTCTATCAAATCACATTTGAGTCATAATAGGTATAGAACAAGTCAATAGATACCATTAAACAACAATGGTATCACAAAATATCAATAACTCAATATCAATCAAATTAAGTTGCAATATAAACAATGGAATAACAATGACAAGTAGATATACAATGGCAATAGGTTTGGCAATTAATAATGGGATGGAATATAGGTTGGTCATACATGAACAAAAGGTTAGCACAATTGGCATGCCAATGTTGCTGTCGATGATGGCATTCAAATGGTAGGCCTATGGATGAACAAGTGATAGGCCTATGATAAAAAGAACTAGACATTTCATCAAACACTTCGTGTGCAACAAATGATGGAGAAATTGGCACGGTTTGGGTGCAACTCCAACATTGCCCCAATATTCAACAACAAGTCATAAATAGGCAACACAACAAACATCAATTTTCCAATAATAAACACAATTAAAGGGATCAAAATGGCCTGGAAAATCGAAGGAAAAACAAGGCAAAAATTTAAGGTAAATTAGGCAAATGTGGTTCGACCAACGTTAGGTTTTTAGGAATGGATTCCAATCATCAAATCAATGCATTAGACATGACAAATGATGCATATTAAACTCACCTAGCACTCCAAATAAGGTAGCAAAATTGATTTGCCACCAATTCTTTCAAAGGAGGCAATATAGGCAATCTTCCACTTCTTGATTTTCTACACCAAACCAACCATAAATAATTCATCCATTAAACTCCAATTAACATATTCTAAACTTAATTAATATTAACTAATGTTAAATCAAATATTCAATTCAAACAACTTTGACCTAGGTTTAGGAATTTGGGGAAAATCTATCAAATGCATCAATTGATGCAATTAATCACAAAACTCATCTCATTCATCATCTAATACTCCTAAATCAAACATAAAACCAAACAAATCACTTTGTTACTTTTCAATGGTGATAGGAATCAAGCTACGGACCTAGGATAACAAGGCTAAACTCCTAAATTTTCTCAAGATCCATTGCATGGAATTAGTGCTCCTATGACAGAAGCAAAGGCTAAAAGCATCAAAGAAGCACTTCAAGGCTTAATCATGGAAATACACAACAAAGAAGCTATTCATTCAAAAACATCATATAACATGCATACCAATCAAATTCAAGCAGAAACATATAAAAATTCACAAGTTTCAAGTCTAGCAAAAATTCCCCCTAGGTTACATTTTGTGGCTCAAGTTTTAGGTTTAGCTGAGGTGTTACATTCTACCCCCTACAAATAAATTCGTCCCCAAATTTACTTTAAGGTTATATGGTGGAATTAAAAACCTGACTCATGAAATAGGTGGGGGTACTTGTTTCTCATCTCAGCCTCACTCTCCCAGGTACATTCCTCTACACTTCTGCTACGTAATTGTACTTTAACCATTGGAATACTCTTATTCCGAAGCTGTCTAATTTGATGATCCACAATCTATAATGGAACTTCCTCAAATGATAATGCTTCATCAATTTCAATCTCTTGGGGTTGAAGCACATGTGATGGATCTGAGACATACTTCCGTAGTATAGAAATGTGAAACACTGGATGCATGTGACCTATATTAGGTGGAAGAGCTCGTCTGTATGAAACATTCCCAACCCGATCCAAACTCTCAAAAGGTCCAATGTACCTTGGTGACAACTTGCATTTCTTCCCAAATCTCATCACTCCTTTCATAGGAGAGATCTTCAGAAATATATGGTCACCCACTGCAAACTGTACCTCTTTTATTTTTGGATCTGCATAGCTTTTCTGCCTGCTGAAAGCAGTGTTTATCCTCTGTTGTATAATAGGGATTTTCTCCACTATTTCTTTGATCAGATCTGGTCCCTCTAACTTCTTTTCACCTGGTTCTACCCAATATAGAGGTGATATGCATTTCCTGCCATACAAAGCTTCATATGGTGCCATTCCAATGGTAGAATGGTAGCTATTGTTGTAGGCAAACTCTATCAGTGGTAGGAAGCGATCCCAACTGCCTTTTAAATCCAACACACACAACCTCAACATGTCCTCTAATGTCTGAATAGTCTTCTCTGACTGTCCATCTATCTGAGGATGGAATGCTGTGCTGAAATGTAATGTAGTACCCAATACCTCCTAGAATTTCTGCCAAAACCTAGAGGTGAACTGAGTACCTCTATCAGATATAATCACTGATGGAACACCATGCAACCTTACAATTTTATCCACATAAAGTTGTACATATTGGGCAGCTGTATAGGTTGTCTTTACCTCTAAGAAGTGAGCTGATTTGGTCAAACTATCCACAATCACCCATACTGAATCATACCCCTTCTGTGATTTTGGTAAACCTACCACAAAATCCATCGTTACCTGTTCCCATTTCCACTCTGGTAGCTGGATCTTTTGAAGCAAACCTGAAGGTTTATGATGTTCAAATTTCACCTGTTGACAGGCTAAACACTTAGAGACAAACTTTGCTACATCACCCTTCATGTTTGGCCACCAATAAAGTTCCTTCAAGTCATGGTAGATCTTTGTTACCCCCGGATGCACTGTATAAGGAGAGTAATAAATTTCTTTCATGATATGCTCTTTGAACCCTTTAACATCTAGAACACACAATTGACCCTTACATTTTAACACATCTCCCTCAACAGAAAAGTCAGGAGCCTTCCCATTTTGAACCAAATCTTTGATCTTAACACACTGTGGATCTTCATTCTGGGAACCCTTTATCTCATCTAGTAGCAAGGATTTCACCTGGAATTGTGCTATCAATACTGTTTCCTGCCCTTGTGATTCCAAGTCCAAGGTTAAACCCTTAGCCATCAACTCTCGCAATTCTCATACCAAGGGTCTTTTTGAAGCAGTCACATGGGATAAACTTCCTATTGACTTTCTACTAAGGGCATCTGCTACCACATTTGCTTTTCCAGGATGATACATAATCTGACAGTCATAATCCTTCAGAAATTCAACCCATCTCTTTTGCCTCAAATTCAGTTATTTTTGCTACAGAATGTATTGGAGACTCTTATGATCAATATAAATTTCACATCTCACCGCATACAAATAATGCCTCAATATTTTCAAAGCAAAGATCACTGCTACCATTTCCAAATCATATGTGGGGTAATTCACCTCATGTTTCATCAACTGGCGGGAAGCATAAGCAATTACTTTCCTGTCCTGCATCAAACACAACCCAAACCAATCCTCGAAGCATCATAGTAAATAGCAAAATTGCCTGCCTCTGAAGGAAGTGTTAATACTAGTGCAGTGGTCAAACAGGTCTTAAGAGTCTGGGAACTCTTTTCACATTCATCATTCCACTAAAACTTCACATGTTTTCGAGTTAACTTGGTCATTGGTGTAGCTATTCTGGAAAAGTGTTTAACAAACCGGAGACAGTACCCTGCCATACTAAGGAAACTCTGGATCTCAATGACTATAATGGGATGTGGCCAATTAGCAACTACTTCAACTTTATGTGGATCTACCTTTATGCCATCTTTGCTAACAACATGCCCCGGAAATACTACCTCTGTCAACCAAAACTCACATTTTGAGAACTTTGCATACATCTAATGATCCCGCAATATCTGCAATGTGATTCTGAGATGCTCCTTATGTTCTTCTCTACTTATGGCATACACCAAGGTATCATCAATGAAGACAATTATAAATTTATCCAGAAATGGTCTGAACACCCGATTTATCATATCCATAAATGCTGCTGGAGCATTTGTCAATCCAAATGGTAGCACTAAAAACTCATAGTGCCCATATTGAGTTCTGAAAGCTGTCTTTGGAATGTGCTCACCTTTAACCGAAATTGATGGTACCCAGATCTCAAATCTATTTTGGAGAAGAAACAAGCCCCTTGTAATTGATCAAATAGCTCATCAATCCTGGGCAAAGGATACTTATTTTTCACTATCACCTTGTTTAGTTGCCTATAATCAATACACATTCACAATGACCGGTCCATTTTCTTTACAAATAGCACTGGTGCTCCCCAAGGTGAACTACTGGGCCGGATAAAACTTTTGTCACATAATTCCTGTAACTACTTTTTCAACTCCTTTAGCTCTGGTGGTGCCATCCGATATGGTGGAATAGATATAGGATCAGTACCAGGATATACCTCAATCTCAAACTCAATTTCCCTCTTTGGTGGCAGTCCTGGAAGATCATTTGGAAATACATCTGAAAATTCCTTCACCATTGGAATCTGTTCTAACTCTTTGGATACCCTTGTCATATCAATCACTGTTGCTAAATAAGCAATACATCCCTTTCTCATCAACCTCTCTGCCTGTACTGCAGATACTAATCTCGATATGTGATTGTTAGCCTCCCTCTGAAAAATGAACTTTTTCTGCCCATCGGGTCTAAATTTTATCCTTTTCATTGCACAATCAATCAAAGCTTTATGAACAGTCAACCAATCCATACCAAGGATAACATCAAACTCCAATACAGGTAACTCAATCAATTCCGCAGGCAAGGATCTATCACAAATTCTCACATCACTAATATCATACTTATACCCTACAATAATGTTATCCCCCATTTGTGTGGCTATCTCTAAAGGTACATGTAAAGGTTTCCTACCCATCCCCAATTTCATGGCAAAAACAAGTGACAGAAAAGAATGGGTTGCACCCGAATCAAATAACACATAAGCCACAATATCATGTACAGAAATCATACTTACAACTGTCTCATGTGATCCCTGGGCCTGCTATTGAGTAACTACAAACACATGCCCTTGGCCTCTACCAGCTACTGATTGTCCTGCTAATGGACTATGTCCTGCTGGTCCACCTTTGCCTGCACTCCCTCTACCCATTTGTACTGTTGGTTGGTATGATCTTGCCTCTGAAGGCTGTGAAACTCTGGGCATAGGGCAATCTCTGTAATAATGCCCAATCTGTTCATATCTAAGGCATGCCCCTGTCCTGATAGGACGTACCCCTGAATGTCTCCTCCCACATAAAGTACATGTGGACATTGTTGGCATCATCTAAACTTGCCTAACAGGCCCTCGAAAGTAACTAGAAATAGGAGGCCTCATACTGGTACCTCTACCAAACTCCTGCCTCTAACTGGGAGGTGGTAAGAACTACATTAGCCTGAGAGGAGGTTTAGGTGCAAAAGTTTGAGACATCCCCTCCCCAAGTCTACGGTACTATCCTCCTCTTCCCTTCTTCTTCTGTTCCCTATCAAATCTTTCCTCTTTGCATTTAGCCTCCATCTAGGCTGCTTTATCAATAGCTCAACTTAGGGAAGTAAACTCCATAGCCAACAAAATATTATGCAGAGTTGTATATAAACCTCTCCTGAACTACCTAATCAGATCATCTTCAGTAGGTGCAATCTTTCTGGCATATTTGCTCAACCTTCTGAATTCTCTGGCATATTCCAAAATAAATAAGTTCCCTTATCGCAGCTATTTAAATTTCACAATATTACTCTCTCTTAAACCCTCTATTAGAAACTCATCCATCATCCTCTGTTTGAACTCTCCCCAAGTCATAGGATCATCATTGTGAATGTTTTAATCAATATGCTCCATGAACTAGGTAGCAACATCTACCTCCAATAATAATCCCACCAACTCAATAGTCCTAGCATTAGAACAAGGCAGTGTACAAACCATCCTGTCAACCCTATCAATAAAATCACTGGGGTCAATACTATACTCCCCTGTAAAAGTAGGCAGTCATAGTCTCATAAACTCCCCAACAGTTACACCACCCTCTAGGATAACCCTGCGTACTCTGTCTCCCTGTAATATTGCTAGCTCCCTCTGATGTACTGGTGGTATAACAGGCTGTACCACTGGTTGTACTGGAGGTAGGGGTGGCTACTATACCACTGCAGGTTGTGCTGCAAAATGAGTATGGATAGTCTGTAAAATTTTCTGTCTCATTTTCTGCATCTCCTGTCTCCGGGGTGCATCACCCATTAAATCAGACTCAGTATGTCTCCGTGACCGGGGTGGCTCAGAATGTGTCCTCCATATAGTAAATATATTAGAAACAACCTCTGCTTCCTCACTAGATTCATGGAACTCACCCTCATCAATAGGCCTAGCACATCTATTTGCCCTCTCAGACATCTTAGCACACTGTTACAAATCAAAACAAAACAATCCAGCACGTATAAGAATGTTTATATCATATGTATGCAGAATTTAGACAATGAAGAAGACTTGTCAAATTGACAATATAAGAAAATCCTAGATTCTATGGTACTTCTATTGCTACTAATATGCAAACACTACAGGTTATAATAAACCTGGCTCTGATTCCACCTTTGTCACGACCCAACCTGGGAGCCGCGACGGTCCTAGGGTACAGGTGATGCCTAAGCTACCAGTACCACGAAGAATCCAATTATCTATATACTATGGCATGCAATTCATATGATCAACTCAAATATAGCCGAATATTTCTACTGAAATTTTGGCAAGATTTCCTCTAATATATGACTATGCCTAGTTGTAAAACAAGTAAATAACACTTCCAATATACTTTATCATCAATACTTATATCAACCTCCAATCAACTCAATATATATCTATATATCAAACTATAAATATACCCACAACATAATTTATATGCAAGACTATAAGAAACACAATCACACATACATATGTCCCTATTTAATTTACAGTACCATGGAATCTCTATTACTGTACAAATATTTACATATAATTTTGGGACCCGAATATTACATGTTTCAAGTATCAAAATTCCAAGGTGAGGATAGAAGTTGCCAATGGAACTCGAGCCTCACTACAGATCTGAAAAATATAAACCACTAAGGGGGTGAGAATAAAAATACTCAGTGAATCTATATATATATAAATGCAGTAGATGTTCATAATACCATGGTTTGTTCACAAATGGCCTATAGAATCAATATAGGATAACAAGTAAAGAGTATAACAAGTATTCATATAAGTATCCATATAAATTTCCATATAAGTATCCATATAGGTATCCAGTGTATGAGTCAACGCATATATGATATAATAGGATTGGGTCAAATGAAAAGTGCAATTACACTATCTGTAATAGGACAATCGTGCATAATCTACTAATCCAGTATACGTAAAGGTGAAAATCCCTTACGGCTAGAGAATATGACACCCCTACCTAGCAAAGGTCCAATGAATACCAGTGTACACACGGTCGATGGAATTACCCGCTATGCCATCGAGGTAGCCCTGTTATAATACCATATGGGTGTGTCTATATATAATCATCAATATAGTATAAATATAACTTATATAGCTGTGGAGCAATCATATATATATCTATAATGAATATTAGAGAAATTAGGGTCAAGTAAAAAAAAAATTGGCCAGCAGGGCCCAATTGCGCTGCCCAACTGACACTCGTCGTTATGGGTCCGTTTTGGGATTTTTGAGTAGTTTCTGGTTAACTATACTACCAATGGATTTAGGTGGACCATGAGATTCCATTTTGAAGCTTAGGGAAAAACTATAAGAATGGTCCAAGTGATGGCTCAATTGGCTTTCTAGGCTTCATTTTATAGACATACAAAGTTTACGTCATTTTAAGTCTTTTCGGTGGGCTTATTTATGGGTCAAAATGCACTGTAGGTACTGTAAGTTAACAAATGTTGGTTTATTAGTCCAAATGACATTTCATATGATATATGATGAAAATCATACATGATTATACATATAGACTCACCTTTAATACAAAATGTTCACTTTATCCACCAAAATACACTCAGAAGCCCTAGTCGCCCCCCCCCCCCCCCCGCTCGACACTCTGAGTTAGAGTACTCGACGGTTCACCTATTTCCACATACAACACTCCGATAAGATGTACAAACATCACAAAACACATTATTCACATTAACAAATATCAAACATACTCAATATGCACTATAAACCTCATATTGCACAATTTACACTATTTCCAATCCTTTATGTATCAAACACATTGTATCACCACATTTGACTTATATTTCAAATGTTCATCACTTTTAAACCAAATTAATAACTCATATACACTTAGCTTAGCATTCCATATTAAACGTATACCAATATTCAAGTTTAGCTTTCAAGTACTTATATCAATTATCTTTTACATATCTAAACTTATGCATTTCCATTACTTACACCATCAAACCATATTCAAACTCTTCCTAATTGCACCAACCTAACACATTGAACCTATAAAGTCCATATGGTTTGGCCCTAATGGAAATCATTCCATTCGTTCATTTTTCAACACCATTCATTCATACAACATACATATACACTAAATACATAACATTTAGCCATTTAAACCTAATAAATATCAAAGCATGATTCCATTCCTTAAGCTTCATCATTTCAGCCAAGATGGGAAACTAACCAAATGGATTTGTTTCCATTAAATGTCGCCTAATTCATATCAAACACATCAAATACAACTCATTTGAACAAAAAAATCCATCAAAATCACACTTTGATTCATACCTTTTCCTATTAGGGTTTGATTTCCAATCTTTGAATTTCTTACAACCTAAACATATTTACATCAATTAACATCAAAGAACATTTTCAGAACATAATTGAACCAAAATAATTGCAAAATCACTTACTTTTCCAATAGTTCTTCCAAAACTTCAAAGCTTTCATTTTTCACTTTTTCTTGATTTTCCTTTGAATCTAAGGATAGATTTGTGTTTAGAATGCTGAAATTAACAAGTTTGGATCAAAAAATGGAAGAAAACAACTTGCTTTGGTGATCATTCAAGGTGGCTGAAACTTCAATGGAGGAAAGAGAAAAGTTTGGTTCAAAATTTGGCTAAGGAAGATGAAGAGGCTAGAAAAATCAAGTTAAATATCAATGGTGTAATCCTACGCTTTGATTCCATGGTAAAAATTGTGAAACCTAGCTTACTAACCATTCAATTCTTGATCTTTTCATCAAATGGTTGGATTTAGGTTAGCCTAGAATGATACCATAGGCTTACATACACCAAATAAGTCCATAATCCAAAGAAAAAGACTAAACTACCCTTAGTTCAATTGGAATCCCTATCCGAGCAGCTTTGCCCAAAATTATTTTCTACCGGCTTTAATCTTCCAACAATAATTCAAATGACCTTTATACCACTACTTTCATGTCCTAATATTCTCTTTTATCATCAAATATGAGATTAATTTCCATTAAAACTCAAGGGGTGTGAAATGACCATTTTGCCCCCAGTTCATCAAAAACTCAAATTTACTCGATTTCTTCCTAACAGCTTTTAAACCCCCTCTATTCATTCAAACACATCATATAACATGCATACCAATCAAATTCAAGTAGAAACATATAAAAATTCACAAGTTTTAAGTCAAGCAAAAATTCCCCCTAGGTTACCCTTTGTGGCTCAAGTTCTAGGTTTAGCTGAGATGTTACAAACAATCTCCACTGGTAGCTCCTCATATGAAAAGTCTTTATTAACCCCAATTTATTGTACCTCCAATACATGCGATGGATCAGATACATACTTTTGAATCATAGAAATATGGAACACCGAATGTACATAGCTCAAATTAGGTGGAAGAGCCAACCTGTACGCCACATTGCCAATCTTCTCTAAAATCTCAAATGGCCCTACAAATCTTGGTGATAGCTTCCCTTTCTTCCCAAATCTCATAACACCTCTCATTGGTGAGATTTTAAGGAAGACATGGTCACCAACTGCAAAATGAACATTCTTTTACTTTGGATTTGCATAACTCTTATGTCTGTTGAAAGCTGTCTTCATCCATTCCTTACTAATAGGCACATTTTCCATCGTCTCCTTTATCAACTCTGGGCCTTGCAATTGTTTTCCACTCGGTTCCACCCAACATACTAGAGATATGCATTTCCTACCATACAATGCCTCATAAGGAGCCATTCCGATAAAAGAATGGTAGCTATTATTATAGGAGAACTCAATCAGTAGTAGATACTGATCCCAATTACCTTTGAAATCCAGAACACATAACCGTAACATATCCTCCAATGTCTGGACAGTCCTCTCTGACTGTCCATCGGTCTGTGGATGGAAAGCTATACTAAACCATAACTGGGTACCTATAGCCTCCTAGAACTTCTGCCAAAATTGAGAAATAAACAACGTACCCCTATCTGATATAATCTTATCCACATAGAGCTAGGCATACTGAGCTGCTGAGTAACTGGTCTTCACTTCTAAGAAATGAGCAGACTTTGTCAATCTATCTATAATAACCTATGTAGAGTCATAACCCTATATAGTCCTTGGTAAATAGACTATAAAATCCATAGTAATCTGCTCCCATTTCCACTCTGACAACTCAATCTCTTGAAGCAAACCAAAGGACTTCTGATGCTCAAACTTAACCTGCTAACAGGCTAAACAAAAAGAAACAAATCAAGCTACATCCCTCTTTATACCATGCCACAAATAAATATCCTTTAGATCATGGTACATCTTTGTAATTCCTGGATGTACACTATATGAAGAATAATGAGCCTCTCTCATAATTTGATCTCGTAGCCCATTGACGTCAGGTACACATATATGCTTCCCACACGTCAGTACATCATTCTCTACTGTGAACTCTGCTGCCTTACCATTCTAAACATCTCCCTTTATCTTCAGAAGATATAGATCCCTATCCTGTGTCACCTTAATATCATCAATCAATAGTGCCTTAACCCGAAATTAGGCTATCAGAGCTTGGTTATGATCCTAGGATCCCAAATCCAACTCTACACCTATATCAGCTAACTCCTTCATCTCACGGATCAATGGTCTTCTGAAAATGAGATGTGAGCTAGACTGCCCATAGACTTTCGGCTCAGTGCATCAACTATAACATAAGCCTTACCCAGATGGTAAAGGATCTCACAATCATAATCCTTAAGCAGTTCAACCCATATTTGCTGCCGGAGGTTCAAATCTTTCTGCTGAAATATATACTACAAACTCTTACGATCAATATATATCTCACATTTAGATCCATACAAATAGTGTCTTCAGATCTTCAATGCAAAAACCATTGCTGCCATCTCTAAGTCATATGTCATATAGTTCACTCATGCTTTTTTAATTGCCGATAAGCATAAGCAATCACTCTCCGATTCTGCATCAGAACACGCCCCAATTCAACTCAAGAAACATCACAATACAATGTCAACTTCTCCTCTTCTAATGGCAATGCTAATACTGGAGTACTCGAGAGGCAAGACTTCAAGGTCTGAAAACTGCTCTAACATTCATCATTCCACTGATACCTCTCCTGTTTCCGAGTTAACTTAGTCAACGTAGCAGCAATTCTAGAGAAATCCTTCATAAATCTTCTGTAGTATCCTTCCATGCCAAGGAAACTACGAATCTTTGAAAAACTGGTAAGCCGAGTCCAATTTGCAACTGCTTCAATCCTTTGAAGATCTACCTTGATACCATCCTTACAAACAACACACCCTAAAAAGCATACTTCAGTTAACCAGAACTGGCATTTAGACAACTTAGCATATAGTTGATGCTTTAAAAGTGTTTGCAGTACAATCCTCAGATGCTTGGAATGCTCCTCTTCACTCCTAGAATAAATAAGAATGTCATCAATAAACACTATGACAAACTTATACAAGAATGGCTTAAATACCCTATTCATCAGATCCATAAATGCAGTAGGTACATTAGTCAACCCGAATGGCAATACCATAAACTCATTATTTCCATACTGAGTTCTGAAAGTAGTCTTGGGTACATCACCCTTCTTGATTCTCAACTGGTGATACCCAGATTTCAGATCAACCTTTGAGAAATGACTAGCACCTACAATTGATCAAACTGATCATCTATCCTAGGCAATGAATATTTATTCTTCACTATCACCTTATTCATGTAACACCTCAACCTAAACCCTAGAGGGACCCTTAAGGGGGACTTAGGGGAAATTTTTTTATTTCTTTACAATATGTTTATATGATGTATATATGCATGAAATTGATAGTTATGCATGTTATATGACCTAATTTTAGGCATAGAAGTGGTTTAAAGTCAGTTAGGACAAAGTCGGGAAATTTTGAATTTTTAGTGAACTGGGGGCAAAATGGTCATTTTATAGCCCCTTCGAGTTTTTATGGATTTAGCATTATTTTTTAATAAAGATAAAAATAAAAGTGAATGTAAATGGACTTATTTTATTTATTTGAAAATCATACAGAAAAATAAACCCGGTTGAAGACAATTCCCGGTAAGCAGCTCAATTGAGGTGCTTGAGGTGCTTCGGTGTGCACTAAGGGCATTATGGTCT
>CANXYC010648306.1:0-12223 GCA_948193065.1 Aleurites moluccanus | reverse complement strand
TATGGAGATTTTGCAATAATTTAATGTGATTAAATTAATTATCTAATTTAATTATTTGCATATGATGTATTTAATTAAATTAGGACCATAGGATTATATTTAGAATATGATCAATAGGTCTAAAGTCAAAGGAGTGTTTTTAACTTTTTCATTAATGGCATTATTGTCATTAAACTTATTGTTTTAATCTATGTCATTAAATTAAAACCTAGTTGGTCAAGAGACTTATAAATAGGATGAGATCACAATTAAGTCATGAAAAAGTCATAATACATCCCTTTGGCCGAAACACCTTGAGAGAAAATACCAAAAGAATTCGGCCAATTCCTTGTATTCTCCATCAAGTCGAAACACCCTTGACTTGCACATAAGGGTTTTTGGCTTCTCTTTCCAAAAAGGCTTGTTGTTTGATCTTCACGTAGATTACTAGTTGGGCTTTCCTCGTCTCATGGAAAGATAGTGGTTTGCTACAACCCTTTCTTAGTGATCAAGTGAAGAAAGAGTTTCAAACACAAAGGTAAAAGATCTTGAATCTTTAATCTAATTTTTGATTTTAATCAACATAGAGATATTGGATTGGGATTTTTTTTTGTTTTCCGCTGCTCCTAACAGCCTAAATCCCAACACATATTAACTTATAAACCCTAAATTTTGGCTCAATACCATTCGGCCCAAAGGGGCTAAATCACCCAAGCTTTATTTTTTTAATTCAATTTCACAATTCTACAATGAAAGACACCAATTAAACAATTCTAAGCTTAATTACACAAATTCAAATCAAAATCCCCATGCTTGCCCTAATTAGGTTCGATTTTGGAGGTTTTTCCCAAATCAACTATTAATTCTTCAATTAGACCTACAATTAACTAATTCAAGTCACCTATTATACACCTAAACAACCAATTTCACTAAAACTAAACAAATTCCCACTTTTCCCCAATTGAAGCATTCGGACAAAGGGGGCTTTTCTTCCCCTTCATAATTTCTTTCAATTTAAAGTTCTAAAGGTCAATTCACTATGCCAATTAAAGGTTTAAATACTCAATTGCAGAATTCTTGAAGAAATTCCACACCAAGACCCTAATTCCCAATTTGGTCCATGGTCCAAATCCTAAATTGAAATCCAATTCATGATTAAACATTCAACTCACATCAATTTAATCCTTTAAACATCATTTATACAATCAATTATTCAATTAAAGCATGAAAGGCATTTTCCCCCAATTCAATTCGGTCACTTGCCATTTTCTCAACCAAAAATTAAATTTCACAATTCAAGCATCCAAGGCAACATTCGAAGGTAAATAAATCACTACCCAACTAGAAATTTGAACTTACCTACTCAATTCCCTTGAATGGCCAAATCCATAACTCTCAAAGGACATAACCAAACTGAAATTGGAACTTAGTTGAAGAAATGGAGGAGATGAGATGAATATTTCTACCAAGGCTTAAATGAAATCTCCAAAAGTTTCAAAAATTCAATAATGGCCGAACCAACACAAGCAGGAAGAAGAAGTTCTCTTCTTCTTTTGGATGCACACGGTTTTGAGTGATAGAAAACAACGGATGCAGAATTCTTTTTGTTAATTTAATAGTTAGTGGGCTTAAGCCATCCTATCCCATACATCCAAGCTCATAAAGCAATCTTTAAGTCCTATACATGCATCCTTAGGATTAGAATGTACCAATACCTTGATTCATTTAATCAAGATGAGTAAAAGTGTCACTTACTCCCCCCTCCTACTCTTTTACTCCAATTGGGTCCTCATAAATTTCCAATTAAATCCCTACTTTTTATTTCCTTTTGCAATTAAATCCTATTATTTTTGTAACCCAATTTGGCTATTTTATTTTATTTATTTATTTTATTATCATTGTTTTATTTTTCCCAAATAATTAATTAACAATCAATCAAACATGTAAACACATCAAATTAATTCCAATTAAATAAACAAAAATTCCCGAAGGTCCTTAACAGTACTAGGCTCGGTTAGGACATGGTGTTATATTCCACCCCCCTTCAAATAAATTCATCCTTGAATTTAATAATTAGCAAGGTTAAAAATCAAATACCTGAGTCGCTGAAGAGCTGAGGTGTAGCACTCCAGCTTAAAGGCTTAGAACCTAAGTTTCAAGGGGCAAACCTAAGAGGATTCTTTGTTTGTTTATATGTTATGTATGATGTATGCTTATGTTTAAATTGAATGAGTATGCATTCTTTAGACAGTTTTACACATGTAAAAGTACATCAAAGGCTGTTAGGAAGAAATCGAAAAAAACTTGAAATTTTGTGAACTGGGGGCAAAATGGTCATTTCGCACCCCTTCGAGTTTTATGGAATTATCACCATATTTAAAGGTATAAAAGAACTTAAAGGAATGAAAATTATATTATTTAGTTTATTAGAAGTTTTGATGGAGAAATAAACCCGATTGAAAATAGTGTTTGGTAAGCTGCTCAATCGAGGTGTTTGAGGTGCATGAGGTGCTTCGATTGAACTAAGGGCATTATGGTCTTTTCGTTTGAGGTATGGAATTATATTATGTATGCAACCTTATGACATTAATTTAGGCTTGATTAAATCTAGCCATTGGATCAAATGATGAAGAAATGGATGGTTAGATCAATAGGTTGCAATTTTGCTATCTTAAGCACAATGTATAGGATTATTTGCTTTGGTTTTGGATTTGGTGTGGCAAATGTATCCTTAAGCCATCAATATTGACTTTGATTATCCAATGGCATAAAAGTATGAAAGATGGATGGATGGATGGCTAGGTTTCGCCATTTTAATCATAAGATTGATGTATGGAATCATTAAATGTATATTTTGGTGGATTTTTCCAACCACTTCACCATTGTCATCTTTTTAAAGCTTAAAAGTTGCAGAATTTTCATTGTTCTTCACCTAAAGTTTCGGCCAAATTCCACCAACACCAAATTTTATGGTTTTCTTCCATTTTTGGATGGAAACACATTAATTCCATTAGCCTAAACACAAATCTAACCTTAGATTTTAAGGAAAAACTCATTTGGGCAACAAATTAATTCAAAGAAGATTTTAAAGAATTTTTGGTAAGTTGTTAGTTTTGAAGTTCTTTTGATTCCATGATGTTCATATGATATTCCTTGATGTTTATTAGTGATCAAAACCTATTTTGTATGGTTGGAATGCAAAAAGATGGATTGAAATCCTAATAGAAAAGAACTTTGAATCAAATTGATGTTTTGATGATTTCTTTGGTTCAAATGATGTTTAAATGATGTGTATGATATGAATTTGTTGTCAAATGAAGGAAACAAACTCATTTGGTTATGATTTTAGTTTGGCCGAAATGAGGTGTTTAGTGTTTGATGTTTGATTTTTGATGTTTAATGGTTTTTAAGGTGTAAATGATGTAATTAACATGAATTGATGGCTAAAAATTCGAAATGAATGCATTAGAAAGGAATGTTGATTTGGCCGAAACTTGGAAGTGTTTGAAATACCTTAATGCTTTGGCATTTGTTAGGTTTAAATGATTATGTGTAATGCATTTGGTGTATATTAATGTTGTATGTTTGATTGGTGTTGGAAAATGGATAAATGGAATGATTTCCATTAAAGTGATAACATATGGACTTTATTACTTTAAGGTGTTAGGAAAATGCAAATGAAGGACTAAATATTGATTATAGTATAATGGATAAAATGATTGAAATGTATAAGGTTACATGTAGGAAGATTGAATGGTATAAGTGATTTGAAGCATAAGTGGAAATTTGTGTATGCTTACTATGAAATATTGAGCTAAGTGTTTGAAAGTTTATAACTTATCAGAATATTGATGAATAAGTGTAATGTGAATGATTTGTATTGATAGAAATGCATTTGGTGCATAAAGGATATGAAAAGTGTTAAAAGAGTAATATAGGGCCTTTGATGTGCTTAATGTGTAATATGTGTATAATGTATGTATTTATGTGTTAATATGTTTGAATATGCCTTAATATGGCATAATATGTGTTTTGATATGATTTATAGTGAATATGTGTCTTATACGACAAATTTAGTTGTTATAGGAGAAACGTCCCAAGTTAGTGCTGCGGACGGGGAGTCCCGAGCTAACTAGGCCATTGGGAGTTTGTGATAAAGGTGAGTCTATATATATGTTTGATGCATTATATGTTCATAAGTCATGCATTTATGCATATGAAATGATAATCTTGCTTGAAAAACATTAATGATCCACATTTGGGCAATTTTGCCAATTGACCTAAAATGGTGCCACCGAAATACCTAATTTTGGCACAAACTTTGAATGGCTATAAAATATATTCAAAAAGGCTTTTTGACCTGAAACTAAGCCCAATCATCTTTTATATATATATACTTGTGATTAGTATAAAGAAATTGCTATGTATATATTGATTTCAAGGCAAACCAGAAAGTGCTTGAAAAATGAAAAATGGACCCGTAATTTGGGAGCCAGTTGCGACAGCGCAAACTGGGCTCCGGTGGGCAAAAATATGAAAATATGCCAAACCCTTTCTTTGGGTCTATTATTGATATATATCATCATTTAAGTCCTGTTTGAGACTTTTTTTAATATGTTTATGCTATATGAGACATTTACATATAATATGTTGTAATAGGACTATTTCAATGGTGTAGAAATAAACCATTGGTTGTGATCACAGATATATGATATGGCCTCTACTAAGGAGGGTAAGAATATTCCCTATGCCATGGTTGATTAGGGGTAATGTGATGAAGTGAAGCTACAGTTGTTATATGATACAGAGTAACATGTTACAGGCTCCTGTTATATTATATGCATTATGATCCATAATATGTATTTCATCATGCTATTATCAACATTTTTATCTATAGATGATTAATGGATAGATGTGGTTGTCATGAATATTATTGCATACTCATATATATAGAATGACTCACTGAGTATAATGTTATACTTACCCCTTTCAGTGGTTATATGATTTCAGGACCTCAGTGAGGCAGTCATCCATTGGCTACATCATCTCCAGCCTTGGATCAGATGTATGTATTTGAGGTCACTCCTGTGTATAGAGGTTCTTTGGTATATAATGTATAGAGGTTTGAGTTGACTTAAGTAAAATGTAAAAATGATCAAATGGTAACTAATATGATATAATAATGTATATGTTGTACATATTTATGATATGTGATCTTTATATGAAATGTGATTGCCAATATTGAAGTGCATTTTGAGTTGTGATTGACCAATAGAGGTTATAAGGGGATGTATGTTATATTGGGAGTGCAAATTTATATGTTCTGTGGATAGCTTAAGTTAGAGTTACAAAGGAAACTCTGTCAGTTTTTCTGCATGATTTATATGATGTTTTAAAAAAAAAATTATCACCTAAAATGTATCGCAGGTTAAGTTATGAATGTAAAAGTAAAAGCATGGGTTCTTCGAGGTACTGGTGGCTTAGGCATTACCTATACCCTAGGACCATCATAGTCTACAGTTAGGCTGTGATAGCTGCGTTATTGTGTGGTATTGATTGTATTGTAGTGATTGATGGGTTATATGGGTGTCAATTGCCTCGGCATCTCCTACACTCTAGGATTGTCACAACCCACCATATCGGGTCGTGACAGTAATAAGTTGTTTTCTTTGATTAAATAGATGATTTTGGTGTGTTAGATATTGAATTAGATAGGTTTAGTTCTTAATTGCATCAATTGATGCATTTGGTAGAAATCCCCAAATTTGAAACCCTAAATTGAAATTGTTTGATGTCAAACCTTAAATTGATGATGTTTAATATTTAATTAGCTTAGATTATGTTAATTGGAGGCTAATAGAAAATTATTTTGTGATTGGTTTGGTGTAGAAAATCAAGATTTGGAAGATTGTCATTTTTGCCTCTTTTGATGATTTTGGTGGAAAATTAATTTTGTTAGCTAATTGAAAGTGTGAGGTGAGTTTAATATGCATCATATAACATGCCAAATGCATTGAAATATTGATTGGAAGCCTCCTCTAAAAAACATGTTTGGCTGAACCATGTTGGCACTATTCACTCAATGAATTTTACTTGTTTTTCTTCATGTTTCCTATGCCCATTTGATCCTTTGAATGATGTTTTTCTTCATGTTTCCTATGCCAATTTGATCCTTTGAATGATGTTTTTCTTCATGTTTCCTATGCCAATTTGATCCTTTGAATGATGTTTATTGTTGGATATTCAATGTCTATTGCGTAGCCTTGATTGTGAGCTTGTTGTTGATTATATGGGAAATGTCAATGTTGCACCATAACCTAATCAAATTGTCCATTCAATATTGCACACTAAGTGTTTGTTGAAATGCCTTGTTCATTTGCCATAGGTCTATCATTTGTTTCTTCTATAGGCCTACCATTTGAATGCCATCGTCACCAGTGACATTGGCTAGCCAATTGTGCCAAACATTTGACCTTGGATGACCAACTTGTGTTCCAACTCATTGTTAATTGTAATACCTATTACCATTGTTTATTTACCTTCTATTGCTTATACATTGTTCAATTACTGTCTCATTTGATTGATTCACGAGCTATTGATTATTGATGAGACAATTGTTATTTATTAATACCCTTTGACTTGTTTCCATTTCTATATTGAATATAATATGATTTGATAGAGCTTCCTCACTAATGGAGTAACCGATAAATACCATCGGCAATATGCACATTGACTTTACATGATATCTTAGTTGGGAAGGGTTAACTGTCCTAGCCATAAGACCTGATTAGTCTTATGTATATTGATATGAGATTGATATATGTATTATACATGTTCATGGCCCACTATCTGTCTTATCTATATAATATGAGACTTGTTGACTTATTCATTGACTCTTAACCATTGTTTCTGTCATATTTATCTCTTTCTGTAATCCGGTGTGCAAACCCTGATTTTATTGTTTATTACCTGTCATTTTTTATTTCCTAACCATTTTCTATTGGATTATGCATATTAGATTCACTAAGTATTTAATACTCATTCCTTTAGTTGTTTCCCCTTGTTCAGTGCAAAACAGGAAGCAAAATCCTATCTATTGATTTATTGTGGATTCCTGCTGTATCTATAGTGACAGTGTAATTATTTTGATACTATAATTATGTATATATTTTTAGTAGCTCTATGGTGTGTATTAATGGCATAGTTAGACTGTAAATATGAATATATGATATTATATGAAGTTAAAATATTAATATGGCATGTGATGATGATGATTACAGCAAATAGCAGAATAGGTTACAGACAGACATATTTCAAAGTAACAGAGTGACATAATGAATTTTAAGTAATTAATTGGATAATAATATGAAGGTATATGTTTATGGAATATAATAATGGGTTCTATGAGTGCCGGTCGCCTCTAGCATCTCCTGCATCCGAGGACCATCATATTCCAAAATTGGGACGTGATATCGGCGAAGAAGTTTAAAGTATACCTGCAGTCCCATAAATGGGTTGTAGTGATAGACCAACCACTTAGCAAGGTGATGTATAGACTGGAAACCTTAGGAAGGATGTAGTTATGGTTAGTAGAGCTCAGACAATATGAACTTGAATATAGACCTCGCTCCACTATCAAAGCTCAAACTTTAACAAACTTTATCTCAAAGTGCTCATATGCCAAGGAAGTCACTGATAGTTCACCTGAATCATCTTCACCAAACAAGTCTGAATTTGACTCTATCTTGGATAATGATAAGCTGATTTGACATCTGTTTATAGATGGTGCTAACAGTGTTGAGGGTAGTGGTGTCAAAATTGTACTAAAATGATCGGATGGTGTAGTACTGGAGTGTGCCCTTAGGCTTAAATTTACAACCACAAACAATACCTCAAAGTATGAGGCTATGCTACATGGCCTCCAGCTATTAGATACATTGAGGATGAAATCCCTAAAGATTTACAGTGGCTCGTAGCTGATAGTTAACCAAGTAAAGGGGGAATATGAAGCCAAAGGAGTTACAATGGAGAAATACCTAGCAAAGGTTAAGGCTCTGTTATAGAAGATGAAGGAGAGAGGGGTAGAAGCCCACATTGTACAGATCCCTAAGGAGGAGAATGGTAAAGCAGATGGTCTCAATAAGTTGGCCACATCTCACCCACTTCAGCTTCCTCACAAGATCTTTTTAGGAGCAACTGAGCATTCAAGTCTTGAAGAGGCAAAAATGGTGATGGAAATAGATGATTCTCCCTACTGGATGAACCTAATTATCAAATATCAAGAGAAAAGAAAGTTGCTAGCAAACCCAGCCGAGGAAAAAAAGGTGAAACATAAAAGTTCTTGCTTTTCTTTGCATGCAGGTATCCTATATAAGTGATCCTACTCCTTACTGTGGTTGCGATGCTTAAGGCCGACTAAGCAAGGAGAGATTCATGAAGGATCTTGCGGCATACATGTAGGAGGAAAAGCCCCTGCTGCTAAAGTGATAAGGCAAGGTTACTTTTGGCCTCCATGAGGGAGGATACCATCAACTTCGTCCGAAAGTGCCACGTGTCAGGAGTTTGACAACGCAAAGTATATACCAGTCACTGACCAAATACCACTGTCCAGCTAATGGCCCTTTGCCAAGTCAGAAATCGACATGGTTGGTCCTTTCCCTATAGCAATAGGCTAGAGAAAATTCTTACTTGTAGTTATGGAGTATTTCATGAAGTGGGTGGAAGTTGAACCACTTGCAATAATCACAGTGGACCAAGTGATAAGTTTCTTATGGAAGAACATCATTTTTAGATTTGAAGTTCCTAATGAGCTAGTCAGCGACAATGGGAAACAGTTCAGCAATTAGAAGACCAGGTCCTTTTACAAAGCATTGCACATTAAACAACACTTCTCCTTCATTCCTCATCCACAATCGAATTGGTAAGCAGAGGTAACAAATAGGACAATCTTTCAGGTCTTAAAAAAAAAGACTGAATGGATGCTGAGGAAATTTGTCACGACCTGTTTCCGGATCGCGACGGTCCTAGGGCACGAAAGATGCCAATGGCGACCGGTACCCGTAGAACCCAGTATCTCATGCACAATCTATAAACCACAATATATTATTCATTTTACTTAGTTACCATCCATTCTGTTATTTAGTGCTATTGACTGTAACGGTTAATATAACCTGTCATATGATCATCACATCTCATAAAATATCATCATCACATATATACAACTGTTCATTTCCTAGCTAACCCATACATACCCCATGGAGCAGCTAGATTATGAACATCAAAATACCAAAATGAAAAATATATATATACGTCAATGACAGTAAGCAGAAATCCTCGGATAATAGACGATATGATTCTACAATCTACTCCTCTCCCGAAATGGGTAAACAAGCAAAGAGTGAGTATATAAGATACTCAGTTAATCTATATGCATCACCAATAAATATAAGGTTAACAAAAGATTCAATGATATTAAAAGCTCGATATAAATAATTTACATAAAATAGTGATAGAAAGTGCTAGAATAGGCCAATAAAGATATCCTATGCTCGATACAATAAGGAAAAGACAGATAAAAGGGATGGATTGTATGAACTTATACAATCTCCAGTAGCATCAATATGGACTATATGTGTCAGCCTAACTTTAGACTATGACGGTTCTAGGGTACGGGTAATGCCTAAGCCACCAGTACCTCGAAGAACCCATGCTTTTACTTTTATATTCATAACTTAACCTGTGGTATATTTTAGGTGATAATTTTTTTTTTCCAAAACATCATAACAATCATGCAGAAAAACTGACAGAGTTTCCTTTGTAACTCTGACTTAAGCTATTCACAAAACATATAAATATACACTCCCAATATAACATACATCCCCTTATATCCTCCATTTATCAATTGCAACTCAAAATGCACTTCAATATTTTCATTCATATCACATAACATATACTTTTCATATAAGGATAACATATCATAAATATGTACAATATATACATATCCATATCATATCAATTTACCATTTGATCATTTTAACATTTTACTTAAGACCACTCAAACCTCTATATATTATATACCAAGGAACCTCTACACATAGGAGTGACCTCAAATACATACATCTGATCCAAGGCTGGAGATGGTGTAGCCAATGGATGACTCCCTCACTGAGGTCCTGAAATCATATAACCACTGAAAGAGGTGAGTATAACAATATACTCAGTGAGTCATTCTATATATATGAGTATGCAATAATATTCATGACAGTCACATCTATCCATTAATGATCTGTAAATAGAAATGATGGTGATAGCATGATGAAATACATATTATGGATCATAATGCATATAATATAACAGGAGCCTGTAACGTATCATATTGTGTCATATATCATATTGAAGCTTCACTTCATCCCATTTCCTCCAATCAACCAGTGCATAGGGAATATTCTTGCCCTCCCTAGTAGAGGCCATAACATAAATCTGTGATCACAGTCGATGGTTTATTTCTACGCCATCGAAATAGTCCTGTTATAACATATTATATACAAATGTCTCATATAGCATAATTACACTAAAGTAAGTCTCAAATAGGACTTAAATGATGATATATATCAATAATAGATCAAAAGGAAGGGTTTGGCTCTTTTTCATATTTTTGCCCACCGGAGCCTAGTTTACGCTGCCGCAACTGGCTCCCAAATTACGGGTCCGTTTTCATTTTTCAGGCACTTTCTGGTTTGCCTTGAAATCAATATATACATAGCAATTTCTATATACCAACCACAAGTACATATATATAAAAGATGATTGGGCTTGGTTTCAGGTCAAAAAGCCTTTTAGAATATAATTTATAGCCAATCAAAGTTTGTGCCAAAATTAGGTATTTCGGTGGCACCATTTTAGGTTAAATGGACAAAATTGACCAAATGTGGATCATTAATGGTTTTCAAGCAACATTATCATTTCATATGCATAAATACATGACTTATGAATGTATTATGCATCAAACATATATATAGACTCACCTCCAATACAAACTCCAAAATGCTCCCCCAGAAACCCTAGCCAGCACGTGACTCGCCGTCGGCTGCCCTAATCTGGGAACTTTCCCCTATAACATTCAAATTTATCTTATAAGACACATATCCTCTAATAACCATATTAAAACACATATTATGCCATATTAAGGCATATTCAAACATATTAGCACATAAACACATACATTATATACAAATCACACATTAAGCACATCAAAGGCCCTATATTACCCTTTTAACACTTTTCACACCTTTTATGCACCAAATGCAATTCCATCACTATAAACCATTCACATTATACATATTCATTGATATTATGCTAAGTTATGAACTTCCAAACACTTAGCTCACCATTTCATACTAAACATACACAAATTTCCACTTATACTTCAAATCACTTATACCATTCAATCTTCCTACATTTAACCTTATACATTTCAATCATTTAAGCTATTATACTATAATCAAACTTTAGTTCTTCATTTGCATTTGCCTAACACCTTAAAGTAACAAAGTCCATATGTTATCATTTTAATGGAAATCATTCCATTCATCCATTTTTCAACACCAATCAAACATACAACATTAATTTATACCAAATGCATTATGTATAAGCATTTAAACCTAACAAATGCCAAAGCATTAAGGCATTCCAATCACTTCCAAGTTTCGGCCAAAACAAATCTTTCTCCAAATCAATTCATTTCAAACTTTTAGCTATCAATTCATGTAAATTACATCAAATACACATCATTTACACCTTTAAAGCCATTAAACATCAACATTCAAACATCAAACCCTACACCATTAGGTTCGGCCATTTTAGTTTCTTACTCAAATGAATTTGTTTCCTTTATTTGACCACAAATTCATATCATACACATCATTTAAACATCATTTGAACTAAAGTAAACATCAAAACATCAATTTGATTCCAAGTTCTTCCTATTAGGGTTTCAATCCATCTTTTTGCATTCTAACCATACAAAATTGGTTTTGATCACTAATAAACATCCAAGAATATCACATAAACATTATGGAATCAAAAGAACTTCAAAACAAATAACTTACCAAAAATTCTTCAAAATCTTCTTTGAATTAATTTGTTGTCCAAATGAGTTTTTCCTTAAAATCTAAGGTTAGATTTGTGTTTAGGCTAATGGAATTGATGTGTTTCCATCCAAAAATGGAAGAAAACCATAAAATTT
>CANXYC010648284.1:0-15251 GCA_948193065.1 Aleurites moluccanus | reverse complement strand
AATTCTATCACAAGAAAAGGTTATGTCGAGTCATTGACATTCTCGTGACTTAGGTAGCATTGATGTGTTGCTAGACACCGCTCACTGCTTGTGACATAAAATATGATTTTATGTCACTGCTAATGTTATGGGAACCTATAGGATCACACATTTAGATCGAATCGATAATATAAATTTTAATTCATGAGATGGATTAAAAAATAAGCATTGGGCTAAATTATTTAGCTAAGAACTAATATAAGTCCAAAATTAGAGCCCAAGTCAGATGGGGCGAATTAGGATTTTATTAGTTAACCTAATGCTAGGGTTAAATGCCTATAAATACACATATGATGTTATTTTAGGTGAGATTATTTTTCTGCCTTTTTTTTCAGAAAAAACAAGTGAACCCTAATCCTAATTTTCTTAGACGAATCTAGCAAAACGTCTTGGAGATTATCTTATTGTTCGTGAGACGAACCAAAGGAGATACGATCCGTTCGTGTGGATACCGTAGAGGCAGAAGGCGCAAAAACTTCTGCTCCCGACTCAGAATCGTTCTTTCATATTCGAATCATCAACCAAGATATGAACCCTAACCTTTCTGGTCTGGATCTTCATATGAATCATGGAGGAAATCGAATAAAAATTTTTATTCCGCTGCCCTCTTTATGATTTCGATTTCCTGCATCATCTTCTTTCTTTGGCTGAAGAAAAATAAAAATTTGAAAATAAACAAATGTCAAATAGCATTTATGGGTTTCAAATTTCTACAGTAAAAACACACTTGTAATTGATGTTTATAGTCAACAATAAATGAAAAAATAATCAGAAGATAGCAATTGAGTCAAATTTAGAAACTGAAGTTGAGAAATATATTGAAATGAAATAATATTGACCTTAGTAGAGACGAAAAATCAGGAAACTGTGAAAAAATGGTATGTAAAGATGGAGCTTAACTAGAGTTTTGCTAGCGACAATGGAACTCCAATCAGTGGTAGATAAGGACCTAGCTAATGTATATATGGGTCTTGAAGCCTGAGCTGATGCGGTGAAAGATGGAGATGTTCTGTTTACTATTTTCTTTTCGAAATTTTTTTATTTTTTTAATTGAAAAAAAAAACTATTTAATCCACATGAATTTTTTTATGAGATGAAAAAATAAAAAGGAGTTCACTAATATTACATCAGCGCCATGTTAGCATACATTGGCGTCAATAGTTTATAAAAAATAATTTTAAATAAGAAATTTTTATTTAAAAAAAGTTTAAAATTAACTTGAAAATAAATATAATAAAGAAATTAATATGGAAAGTAAGGTTGGGGTGGAAGGTAGGCGATGAAACGGTGGGTTGGACTTTTATTTCATTGAAGTTTGTTCACATTGACAAAAAATGGAAATCGAGAGAATTTGATTTGAGTTTTGGACTTCTGGATACAAACTACATATATAAAATCTCATCCTTTCCTTTCTTTCTTTTCCCGAATAGATATAAGACCACAAAACAAAAACAAGGGTCTCTATCTCTAACAATGAATCAAGTTGCTTCTTGACACATCCCTTGCCCTTCTCTCCCCCTCCTCTCTCTGTAGGGAAGACGAAGACGAACCAACAACGAACAAGAAGAAGAAGAAAATTATAGTTGGAGAGAGAGAGAGAGAGAGAGAGAGAGAGAGAGAGAGCGAGCGAGCGCAGAGACTCGGAAATTCTATAAATTTTATTTATTTTTCTGTGCTATGGACTCAATCAATGACAAGGAGTCAATGGTCGATCCCTTCTTGCTTGAGGCTCTCCAGAACCCACGCCACCGTCTCACCAGTCAGTGCTTTTTGCCCTTTTTTTATTTTTTTATTTTTTTGTTTGCGTTAAGGCTTTAAGTGTTGACCCACCTGCCCAATTTCTTGATTTTACATGTTATTTTGATCTGTCTGTTTATTTTAGGTTTCAATTTGTTTGTGTTTTTTGGACTTAAATGTGGGGTTAGGGTTTCGTTGATTGATTGATTGATTTGGTTGGAAATTGATTACGTGGAATCTGTGTTCTATATCAGATCTGGGTTTTTATTTTGGGTAATTACAGTTTGTTTGTTTGCTTGGACAATTGAGGAATTTAATTAAGATTTTGTCTTTCTCGGCCGGTTTGGGCATTTGGGAAGACCTTGGCTGAGCTAGTTGAGCTTTCAGATTTGCCTTTGGATTTCCCTGCTTTTTCATCTCCCATCCTATTGTATATGTTAAAATGGGGTTTAATTTGTAGCCAAATTCAGCATGGATCTGGTGTCTACTTTATAATCTTCTAAATTTGTGCTTTATTCATGTAGTATATCCTTAATGTGGATGAAGTTGGTTCCCTTTTCTTTATTTTTTTTGGCTAATATTTCTCTTATATTAAGTGCCCGTTTGGCACAGCTTATGGAAAGGAAAAAACAATTTTTTTAGGTGAAAAGCTGATTTTAACTCAATTTATAGTGTTTGGTAAATATCAAAATTAATAAAAGCAATTATCTGGAAAGCTAAAATTCAATTATTTGGATAAGTTAGAAATTAAAGCTTTTCAAGATAGCTGAATTTTAGATTAAACGAGTAGCTGATTTTAAAAAATTAGTGGACAAAAATACCCATATGAGTTTATAAGCAGTTTTTAGATTGTATTTTATCAAATATAAACATATAGTTAATTATTTTTAGAAGTATCACTTTTAGGAATAGAATTTTTCCCCATATGAAAAGTTATTTTCATAAGCTATGCCAAACTAGGCTTAAGTGGTATTTGATCATTACTATCAATAAAATGATGTAAACCTAGTACCTTATTTTGTTCAATTTTGTTAAGTGTTTGGATTTGCATTATTAGCTGCATGCATTTGTGTATACTCACATAAATGTAACTACAGCTTTGTTTGGAGATTTATAATTCTGCAATTTGTATTTGATATGGTTTTATCAAATTTGCATGCTCGTGGTATTGCATCCCTTCATGAATGGGTTGTTGTGGTCTCTCTCTGACTCCCTTGACTTGTGGGTTGCCAAAGCATGACACAAGTGTTTGTCTTGATTTGAGTATCTTCTCTCTCACTTTCCTGCCTTGTGAGTTGCCAAAGCATGACACAAGTGTTTGTCTTGATTTGACTGGCTTCTGAACTTCTGCCATGATCAGAAGCAGTTATTTGTAGATTTCATGCTTAACGCCTGATTGCTCATGAAGAGAGAGATTATGTGATTTGTGGTACTGTCTCAAAAGGGTGTTATATGATGTGTATACAGGGATGTTGTGTTTATGTGTGAGAGAGAGATTATTAGGTTGGCTTATCTAATTATCTAAATTGTGTAAAATGTTGGTAGTGGTGATATACTGTTCCTGTTTTGATTGACATGCCAAATGGCTTTTGACTTCATCATATGCAATTGGAGTTGTAAAACAACCTAGCCACATCTTGGTGTTGGGTAATTAGACTCTAATTAATTTGGTGGTATTATTCGAACTCTCATTTTTTTTTTAAATAAATGCTTTTGAGATAGATATGTTACCCTGAATTGAAGCAAATTTGTGTTTAGATTTGAAGGTATCTACTTTAGACTAAATTTAACTGGGTCTCAAATATCTTCTTGTTTGACTAGGAGTGAGTTGTATTGAGTTCTTACTTTCTTGAAGCTTATCATTCTTGTTATTCCCAACTAAATAGTTATTACTGGAAATGGCTCTTAAAGCTTCTCAAGGTTAGATACGTAGTTTCTGGAGGATATATTTTCTATCCTTGGGGAAGGCTGTGAACTGAAACATTTTCCAGGTTATGATTATTTAGATTTGAAAACTGTAGAGCTTGCTGCTGCAGGGAAGAATTTTGGCTTGGGTTGGTAATAGGGAAACAAACAAATTGTTGTAGTTGAAGGAAAGACTTATCCTAGATTTCAAAGGTCTGTATAGCTGTGAGATGGTTTATTACGGCAATTTATTGAAAAAGTGGATTAATTATGAAATAAATTTATTGGATGGTTCTCCACTGAACTCTTAACTCCTCAGCTGTTGTACGAAACTTGGAGATGGTCAGATGCGTGAGGACAGATCAAGTAAGAACAAATGATGCCACTAAGATTGTAAACCTTCAAACTTGGGTATTTTTATGTTTATTTTTGGGATTACAAGAATTGTTTGCTCTCAATCTTCATACAAGTAGGCTGACTTCTATGACTATTTAGTTTTCATAGGAAACAGTCATAATTAAAAATTGGCCTTGGAACTATGATCAGCACATTCATAATCACGTTATCACATTGGAAAATTTTCAAGAAGTTTCTATCAATATGTTGCTGCTGTTCTATGTCACAATACATCTTTGACCTTATTATTTCCATTTCAAATCCTATTTCTTTTATGGGATTGGAATTAAAAATATAAATATTCCTATATATCATGTTTTGGTATTATTGTTCTTGGATGACTTTTTTTATTGTGGTTTAGTATTTTGCTATTTCAAAGATTGGAGGCTAGTTACTTTCTGAACCTCATATTCACTGTTTTGTGGCTTTCAAAGAATAAAAACTTCATGTGAAGACTATACATAATGTGCATCTTATTGATTTGACAAGTGTGAATATAATAATCACATAGAAGCTATTTAAGTGGACATATTTGTTTTGTGTTAATGTTTTTCTCCTCTTTTCATTTGACGTATGGTTTTGCTTGAGAAATGAGACTACTGCTTATCATACAAGGATTGCTTTATGCTCGAGCTCTACCAGAAAAATGTTGCTATAGAAGATTTATACAATTATTGGCATACTCAACTCAACTTAGCTTTAATCCCAAAATTAATTATACAATTATTGGTATAATAATGAAAATGAGGGTTTGAATAAAATAGGTTTTAGGAAAACAATAGAATGGTGGGGAGAAAGCATTTGTAATGTCTGTTCTATTACAACTATTATTTAACCGTAACGGTAAGGACCATTACACTACCCTTAATGGTATATCAAAAAACCCTCTAGACCCCTTCTCCACAGGCAAAATAGTGTGCATTTCTCACTGCTATGATGTCTCAATGTCTCATTGCTATGATGTTTGTTCTATGACGATTTTGATTTTGCAATGCATTGGATGTGGCTGGATCTTAAATATATGTTGATTGCCTAAAAAGAAAACTCCATGATATCAAAACACTCAAAGTGTAACAATATCTCTTATATTTGTTTGGAAAGGAACTGCCTGCTCAATTATAAAACATGTTAGTTATTAGATTTTCAATACTTTCAGATTATTAGGACAATTGGAAAAACTATTTTTTTCAATCAGTAAGTATTTCATCATTATTTCAAAAGTTGTATTCATAATAACATTAAATGACCATTCAATATTGACAAGTTATAATATGTTGTTGAAATATATGGACATTCAACGAATCGGAGATATTTCGTGTATAAAGTGGACACATTAAAATTTAAGTTCAATTGTTGATTTAACAAAATTCAAATTACACAAAAGGTTGTGAATTAGCATGTTTTATATTTTGTGCAAGTGAATAAACGGCTATCATATTCATTTTGAGTTTGTGGATGCAAGAATAAAATTTTGGGTTGCCTAATAATATGGTTGGACTTGTAAAAGTTGAAAGAGGGTTAATGATGAGAACAAAAAAGAAAGAAGAGAGATTTATATGTGTAGATAAATGGTAGAGAAACTAAAATAGTTCAAAGAGGGAGGTTCAAACTGCAAAGATAGTTTTTCTACCATTTATCTACACGAGTTCATCATATAACTTCAAACTTTAAATTCCCTGTAGGGAGCTTAGATCAATGAGATAATGGGTAGGAAGAAAGCAGGAGACTTAAAAGGCTTAAAAATGTAATTAGTTCTTTGTATGTGTTAATCCGTCTATGTCTTTAAACGCTTACATTTCTTCTAAGAAGATTAAACTGTGAAACACAAAATGTTAAGCTGATTTTTTCCCTATTTTTTTTTTCTCTCCTAGTATTGGGTTGAAATGAAAGAGTATTGGACTGTTGATTCCTTCTTCTTGGATCAAAATGAGCCTGAGGTTAATTTTTTTAAGTTTTAAATTATTTTTTGTTTTGTCTTCTCCTATGCATATTGTAATAGGAGGTAATCTTATGTGTGAACTTTGATGAACCTAAAACTATTATATTGCTCTTAAATCTTAATCAGGGCATGGCCATTTGAATCCAAGCATGTATTGCGCAAATGTTTAAAATCATTAAATACACATAATCACCTCAGAAACAATTGAAAGCAGACAAATCTCCTGAGTAAAGCTTCAACTTTTGATTGCATACTGTTGTTTGGGTGTGCATATACGCATGAGAGAGAGAGAGATAGAGAGACAGAGAGAGAGAGAGAGAGAATTGCATGTATATATTTGCACATCTAGTTCTACATGTAATGGTCATTGCTAGTATAGGCACACCCAAACAACAGTATGCAATCAAAAGTTGAAGCTTTACTCAGGAGATTTGTCTGCTTTCAATTGTTTCTGAGGTGATTATGTGCATTTAATGATTTTAAACATTTGCGCAATACATGCTTGGATTCAAATGGCCATGCCCTGATTAAGATTTAAGAGCAATATAATAGTTTTAGGTTCATCAAAGTTCACACATAAGATTACCCCCTATTACAATATGCATAGGAGAAGACAAAACAAAAAATAATTTAGAACTTAAAAAAATCAACCTCAGGCTCATTTTGATCCAAGAAGAAGGAATCAACTGTCCAATACTCTTTCACTTCAACCCAATATTGGGAGAGAGAGAGAGAGAATTGCATGTATATATTTGCACAGAGAAAAAAAATAGGGAAAAAAATCAGCTTAACATTTTGTGTTTCACAGTTTTGAGAGCTTAACATTTTGTGTTGAGAGAGAGAGAGAGCTTAACATTTTGTGTTGAGAGCGAGAGAGAGAGAGTTTCACAGTTTAGAGAGCTTAACATTTTGTGTTTCACAGTTTAGAGAATATTTGCACAGAGAAAAAAAATTGGGAAAAAAATCAGCTTAGAGAGAGAGAGAGAGAGCGCTTAACATTTTGTGTTGAGAGAGAGAGCTTAACATTTTGTGTTGAGAGAGAGAGAGAGAGTTTCACAGTTTAGAGAGCTTAACATTTTGTGTTTCACAGTTTAGAGAATATTTGCACAGAGAAAAAAAAATAGGGAAAAAATCAGCTTAACATTTTGTGTTTCACAGTTTAGAGAGAGAGAGAGAGAGAGAGAGAGAGAGAATTGCATGTATATACTTGCACAGAGAAAAAAAATAGGGAAAAAAATCAGAGAGAGAGAGAGAGAGAGAGAATTGCATGTATATATTTGCACAGAGAAAAAAAAAATAGGGAAAAAAATCAGCTTAACATTTTGTGTTTCACAGTTGAGAGAGAGAGAGAGAATTGCATGTATATATTTGCACATCTAGTTCTACATGTAATGGTCATTGCTAGGTTCTTGTACATTTACGAATGTATTTAGACAAGAGTCTTTCCCGAGTTATTTACATTAGCAAGTCCTTTTCAGAGTTAGATTGTTTTCTTTAGTAATATGAGTCATTTTTTCAATTACAAGCATTGTGATAAGTTGAAGTCCTTGTACTGTATGACTGTAAGATAGACATTCTGGTTGGTTTTGTGCACACGTGTGCATGTCCTTATTATTATTTTTTTTTTCCTTTTCTGGCCTGGGAAGATTTACATTTTTTTCTTTTTCTGAATTTTTTCTTCAGTTTTACGGATGGAACTTGATATCCAGAGGTTTTTACAAAACCTTGATGATCAACAATACGAATTCCAACATTTCCCTACTTCCTATCTTAGGCTTGCAGCGCACCGTGTTGCTCAACACTATGGGCTGATAACTATGGTACAGGATAGTGGAATAGATGGTCTGGCAAATAAAATTATGGTGAAGAAAACAGCAGAAAACAGATATCCTGCAGTGCGCTTATCTGAAATTCCTGCTAAACAGTTGGAAAGCGATAAACCTGAGCAGCTTAAGATTGTCATTAGGCCTCGGCCTAATAAAGGGTCCACAAATGAATCTAATGAATTTGGGATCAAACAGAGTCCTGTGAGATCTGTGGAGGAGAGAAAGGAGGAGTATGATAGAGCACGAGCTCGCATCTTCAGTAGCCCTAGCAGTCCCAACTCAGATGATACAGTATCTCAGGGTTCTACAGATAGAAAAAGCACAATTTCAAGCAAGGATGAGCATGAAGGTTTCAGGAACTCAGCAAGTGATCCAGAAAAATATATTTGCACCAGAGACGGTGGACCATCTCGAATAGCCATTTTCAGAGATAGGGAGAAGGATCGTACTGACCCAGATTATGATCGTAGTTATGATAGGTAAGGATTTTTTTTGGGGGGAAAAGTATAGTAAAACATCATGGGGTTCGACATTTATTTTAAATGGGGATTGAGGTTTTTTTGTGACACTTTAGTATTCTGAGGTTAACTCCGTTGCATACTTTAGTGTCAAATTGCCTAACACCGTCAAATTTGCTGACATGAAAATTATTTTTTTCTTTTTTCTTTTGACTTGGCGCTTTGTGTGAATTTAAAAAAAGGAAGAAAATAGAAAGCACTGCGTTTTGTAAGAGGAAAAAAATCCACCAGTTGCTCCATAAAATCCCTAACTCAAGCCAATTCATCAGATCGTCAGAATCCCAAAACTTTCATCACTAATTATACAAATGCATGTCTTTTTGTGTTTTTCCCTAGAAGCAGACATAAATTTATGTGACATCAACTCCAACTGCAATGTGAACTAACTAATTCAGCCTCCAAATGATTTACTTTCTGACTGAACCTTCATATTTCTTTCCATTTCGAGTTCAACTTCTCTTGCTCTACGCACTCCAATTTCATCCTCGCACTCTGTTATCTTTGCTAGCAAATGGATTAGAACCTCAATAGCTCTATCACAGGTTTCCATATCAATCCACTGAAAGAACTTACATTTATACCTAAATAATGACATGCAACCTCTGAATCTTGTTCCCAATGTTTCTTTTTTCCATGAAGTCCTCACAGGTGCTATTAATTCGCATTCACATCTGGGAACGCTGCTATATACAGCTCCAATAAATTGTGAGGAATTTGAGGTTGTGAAGGTGAATGCATTACTGCATCGGTACTTGTAGAATTAGGGATGAAAATTTTGAGATTTTGACGATTTGATGAACTGGTACTAGATAGGGATTTTATGGAGCTGTTGGTGGATCTTTTCCTCTTACAAAACACGACGTTTTCTTTTTTCTTTTAATTGACGCAAAGCGCCATGTGGGCGCAACATCAGAATAATAAATTAAAAATTAATTTTCTTATCGGTAAAATTTGATGGCGTTAAGCAATTTGGCACTAAATTGTGTAACGGTGTTAACCTCAGGATACTAAAGTGTCATGAAAAAACCTCGGCCTCCATTTAGAATAAGTGTCAAACAATAGGGTATTTTACTATACTGTCCATTTTTTAATTAAATTTGGATTTGTAGCTATCAAGATAGATGATTGCTTCATTACATGGATGGTATTGTAGGCAATCTTTTGCAATTTGTATGAGTTGGCAAACTACTACATCAAAAACCATCCAAGTTGCAGCACCTTGGTGTCTGTTCTAAATTAGGGGTTTTATGATGTATTGTTAACTCGAGAAATTTTGGGCCTGGCCTCCCACTCTCGTGGCCGCCCCCCACCCCTATACACCATTGCAAAGGTTCATTTCTCAAACTAAATGGACTTCTTTATTGATGCAGGTATGGAAGGAGCCTTCCAGCCAATCAACGCTTTAGCTTGGCGCCATTCAATATGCAGAAGATTCAACTTCCATTTGTTCAGTATGATAGTGGTTTTCCCCAGTTGGGTCAGATGCCTGGCACTCAAACTCCCCTCAGCTACAGGCATGCGCCTGCTGCAAGCCCTGTTATGAGCCCCTTCTGTGCCGTGGGATCAACTCAAACATCAAGAGATGCTGCGTATGTGCAATGGCCAAGCACTGCAATGATGTATGCACATTCATATGAGCAATTTAGACATGCTGTTTTCCAGGTATGATAGCATCATTATACATAAATATGGAGCCTCAAGCAAAGAGAAGAGTCTAACCATGGTTTGATACGTGGCACTATCTATTTATAACTTTTAACTTTTTCAATTTTGTCTTCTTACATTTTTTTACAAGCAGTTAGGCTAATTATTATCCTTCGCCGCCTTTTTTTTTTTTTTAATTATATGCAACTCATTTATGATTTTTTTAAAGAGAGATGTTGAGAGTTAGTAACTGAAATTTGAAGTTTAAGATAAATACTGTATTTTGTATGCAAATTTAACATTTAAAAGTCACAGTTGCAATATAGAAGTATAAATATAAAAGAAAAAAATCTAGGATCGTAAAAATAAATAAATAATTTATTTTTTTCTAGGATGAGTTGAAAATTATATATAATCTAGATGTTATAAAAATATCAAAAAACACTTAGGAACGTACTCTTTTGGACCCTTTTCTCTTTTTATTTCATAAAGAAATAAATCTTTTGGTAGAGGCTATCATAATTTGAAGCTTAAGATTAGATAATTTTCTAGCATTCTTGTTCTGTTGTCTCGTGTATACGGCTGCTATAATTTTGTAACATCTAACTTGCCCTTTATTTTGCTGTTATTTGCAGGCTCCTTTCCGTCAGCAACCTCTAAGTTTTGATTACTCTCAAAACCATTAAATGTCAGCTAGATGAGAATTGCAATACTGATTTACCTGCAGATTCCTCTATACTTGTAGGAAATTCCTTGTTAGTAGGATTTTTCCAGAATTTGTTGTTGCGAAACCATTTGTTCCAGTTATAGTTTCTTTCTGTTTGCTTTTTCTTTTGTTTTTTTAATGGATCTTTAATGTTAGGAAGCGTAAGGATACCACTCTTTTGCCTTGCCTGCTGTTATCCTTTTTTTTTTTTCAGTATTATACATTTAGGGATGTGATGTTTGGACGAGGGATTGGCAATTGTTGGTTCGGGATAAAAGTTTTTTTTTTTTTCAGTTGACAAAAGTTCTAATCGGTAATCACAATTACTATCTGTTATAAAAAAAAATTTATGTTAGAATTTATTGATCTGTTATAAAAAAAAATTTATGTTAGAATTTATTGATTTGAAAAAGACGAATCGATAATTGGTATTATTAAAATTTAATAATTTCTCATTTGTTGATGGGTATATGTTTAAATGATAATTTTTTGATTTATATATTTTTAAATAGTAATTAAATTTTGTAGTTAAAAATTCAAACATCCTTTAGCATATTGGGTCTGGCTGTTAAGCACTCATCATCAATTACAAAATATTGAATATGCTTGACCCTAAGGTATTGCGTTGACTAGTGAATAGAATCACATGGGTTCATTTAATAAAACATTGGTTAGCAGCATCTTTGCCAGCTCTGAGCTCATCATGCCTTTATCACTATCAATTAATTAATTCAATTATTGTCATATATAATTGGATATTATCTTTGTAAATTGTTGTTTTATTCTCAAAGCTTGGGTTAGTGCTCTCTTACCGACCAACATGATAGTAAATAAGAATTTGTATTGTGAGATCTGTGATATGATCAAATGAGATCAGATTTACCAAATTAATCGAGGGGACAAAATTGGTTGGTGGGAGGATCTGAATCTAAAATTCATAAAAATATGCAATCAAGCAAAACAGCGATTGCCATTAATGCCTACCCCACATGATTAGGTTGAGACTCAAGAATTAACGGATAACTAATCTACTAAGGGTAACTAACTTGGGAAGTCAGAATAAAACCAAGTTGGATTCTCTTCCCCCGAATAAAATAATTCACTTGCATTTTTAGTCTAATGTAAATGCATTAGATAGTTGTATTCAGTCCTCCAATACTCAAAATAATATAATATTATTAAAATCTCTCAAGATTGTGTATAATATACTTTTCGATATTATATATATATTTTTTAAATTAGCAAATTCTTAATGCTTATTAATTCTCTACAATTCAAAGAGAAGGAAAGTTTAGTAATTAAAATAAAGTGAAGAAACAGAGGGCCTAACAGGCTAGTGTGCGCGTGCCACCTATCACCAGTTTGCCCATGTGGCCATGTTCATGTCCATGCTTGAAGCTGAACAAATTCCAATGATAAAATAACATTCATAAAAATTTGCTAAAAATCACAACGTGCCATATAAACAAATTGTGGTTAGCCAAATAAGGAGCATGCTTAGTTGCCCTTAATCATGAATGTTGTGTTAGAAAATAACCAAAACCATTAAACAATTACTAAACAGACACATCTTTTATTCTTGTTATTAGTTTGTGTTCTCAATATGTTTCCTGACAGAAACAAGATTCCATTGCATCATCTTGTTTCTGAGATTAGGATGCTGCTGCAGATTTCTAGTTTAGGTAAGCCAGAAAAGGCTACTGCAGCAAGTGGAATATAGAAACCCAAACCCCAGTTGCTGCCTGTAACCCTAGACGAAAACAGTGGATAATAAGAGCTGCAGCATGATTCTCACCAAACAATACAACACAGCAGTCATATCTTGATAAACAGAGATGCAACATTCTCATCTGTTAATTTGTTGAAATGGATGTGATCTAACCTCAATCAGAAAACAATTTTAACATAAAAAAAAAAAAAAAAAAAAAAGAAAGATGAGCAATAAGCAGAGAAAAAACAGAGTATTTTGAATGTTGCAACATTCATTTCAATAAAATTAAACACATCATTACAATCTAATTCTCCAGAGAGAATTTCTGTTTCACTGACAACTAGACATTTAACATCAAGCAAATTTCCTGCTGTGTAGTTGACTTGTTCAAGTACATGTAAAACTTTTGCATGGTATGTTGAAAATCAGCATGTCTTTATATATGTTAAGGAACACTCACTAAGCACAATTTACAACCTCAGGACTCAATGAAAATATAGCTTTGAGCATTGAAAGTTCAAAAAGAGAATGCTACTGTTTATTGTGTGGATATGTCATCTACCATGACACTTAATGAGCATTTATTTATGACCGTACTCATCATGGACGTTAGAACAGGGCAAATTTTTCATCTAACTAGAGTATCAACTGTAGCAAGTAAAATCTTTCTGCTCCAAGAAAAATCCCTAAGGGTCAATCAATTCTTTTAGGGTCTGTTTGAATACTTAGTTATTCGAAAGTATTTATATCTAGAACCATGTGTATTTTTGTTGAGATATCCCACATTGGAAAAATAGTCAAATAATAAAAAGTATATATGGGTTTAAGAGATAATTACCTAATGGTTAATACTAACTTTTATCTATGATTAGACCTTAAACCCATGCTAAATTCAATGCTACCCTTTGGGCACATTATTGAAAATTTATCAATTTTTTATGACTTTATACTTGAAATGCAACTTCAAATCCACATTCATTTCAAATGGTCATCTATCCAAGATCCTTATTTTATTTTTTTTAGCAAGACTTGGTAAAGACTCACATTTTATAAATAACTAAAAAAAAAAATAAGCAAAACAAATCAACACAAAAGAATTTAGCCAACTTAGTTCCTTCAAAACCAGCAATGAACGTGCTGGGACATGTTCCGCAACAGATCACATTTTAGATGAAATCAGCATGATATTCTCAAAATACTACTTCAATGCTAAAACCTAACAACAATATCCAATCCGCTTACAGAGGATTTTGAAAGTATAATGATTCATGTGAAAGAGATGCAAGGTGCATACTAAACAAAAGGTACACAGGCTTTACATTCAGATATTACCAACTGAAATGACCAATATTCAACGATCAGAATTTCACAAACTGAAACATTGAAATTTTTCCAAGATTTGAACATAACGAACTTTCAAATCTTACCACACCAACTCCAACTCCAACTCCGCACAGTTGTAACATTTCAAAGTCTCCAAATTAAGCATTAAGTTCAAAGTCTCCACCAATATCCTTCATTCATCTCGTCAAGGTTCTATTACAATTCAACCGAGAACAATGAAAAGGATTCTAGTCGAGTTATTTTAAACCTACTTGTTTTTAGTCCTCTCATGCCTCAACTGTGAGAGAACACAACTAAGTACAGTACAGAATAAAGAAAATATTTTTGTTCATGTGCAATTCAACTTTTTACTGATGCTCTGTGCAATATGAAATGTAAATGCAATTTAAAAAAAAAAAGAATTTCACGGGTATATGGAAATTCAGCTACTTTAAAGTTCATGGAGCATTAAATTAAATTTAACAGTCTAATAACATCAGGATTTTTTAACCCCCTCACATTGGGCTTTAGTCTTCTATGAAGTCACACAATGCACAACAAGTACAACTCGCCTCTACATAACATCAGACTAATAAACAAAAGAGAGACTCAAATACATAAGAAATTTTGGACTGTGCAGAGAAACTCGGTGCCAAATGTGCCAACCAAAGATACCAACCCCATAATTAGATGAGATCCTATAGAACATATATTGCACTTGCCAGCATTATTTATCCTCATCTGCAAGCACAAATTCAGATAATTGCCGTTCCAATTGCCCCGTCATGAACATTGACAGTTAAAACTCCCTGAGAAGAAGACTCTATAATGTAAGAACACCAAACCGATTCCCAAAATATGTTGGGATAAACCAAACCCTCTACAAAATCCAGATTGACCCAATATCGCAAGATTGATAACAACTGCAGCCATGGACAAGCTAAGACACATTGTCACCATCCAGAATGACTCACAATCAATGTCCATCACCAGAAGCTGACATGGGAAATATCAAATACAGACTGCTACCAACAACTTAATTACACGAGTAGAAGCCCGTAAGAGTTGAAGAACACCATAAATGGCACTAACCATCAATCCCACTCACTTTATACCCAAGAGCAACAATAGAAGTTTTTGGATCTGGAGATGGAAGGCCGAGACCAATTTCTACCTTGAAGATTACCAACAACAACTAACACAACCATCACAATTAAGACCCTAAATTGAAATCTAACAGAACTACCAGTAAACAACAATTTAACAAGGACCCAGTTTCTACATAGAAGAAGAAAAAGAAAATTTAATCAAGGAGTCAACAATTACCCAAATTCAATCATCCCCTGTAGGAAACAGAGTAAGAACCTTCCTCCCTCCATTCCCATTTGCTGACTCCAAATCCTCCACATATCCTGGAACTGTATTGTGTACTGGCGCCCCCATCCTATGCACAGGCTGCTGTGTCTGCCTAGCCAGAAAAGGATGCTCAAACTGACCATTTGGAGGC
>CANXYC010648275.1:0-12543 GCA_948193065.1 Aleurites moluccanus | reverse complement strand
AAAGTTATTTTCATTTTATTAATATTGTTTTGCGTAACATTTTAAGTTAATATTTAGAATATTTTAATTAAATGTGAAGCATTTTAAAAAATTGAAGGCCTGCATTTTAATTAACTGTGCAATATTTTTATTTTTTATTTTTTATTTTTTAAATTAATATTATTTAAATTTTTTATTAAATTAAATTAAAAGTATAGACCTCCAATTTTTTTTTTGTATCAGTTAGTACAATATCTGTAAGAATTTTTTTATAAATTAATAACTAAATCTAGTTAATAGTATTTTTATTAAAATCATGATAGAATTAAATTTATTTAATTAAATAATTAAATTTTAAAAATAAATATTTTTGATGTATTATATTTTTATTGTTAAATTATTTATTTTAGAAAGTTTAGTTAAAATTAATAATTTACATACATAATATTAAATTTGTTAGTGTTATTTTTTTCATCAATTTGTAAATTAATTATTTATAATAATATTTTGTTAGATTTAGACTCTTTAATTTTTTAACTCCCCAAATATTTTTCGTTTAACCGCACAATCAGTAAGTTATTATTTTTTTTTATATTTTGTGATTGATTGTTGTTTAAACTTTTTAATATTAATTTAGAAATATTAAAAAGTTATTTTCATTTTATTAATATTGTTTTGCGTAACATTTTAAGTTAATATTTAGAATATTTTAATTAAATGTGAAGCATTTTAAAAAATTGGAAACCTGTATTTTTAAATTAATTTAATAAAAAATTAAAAAAATATTAATTTAAAAAAAATAAAAAAAATAAAAATATAGCTCAGTGCTGCGTCAGACAGATCATTCAAGACCCGCGCTGTGTTAGACAACGCAGGCATTGGATGCGCTGAGTCAGACAACGCAGGCATTGGATGCGCTGTATCAGACAGCGCGGGTATCAGATGCGCTATTGGTATAAATTGGTAATAATAGATTTTGTTATAAAATGGTAAATTTTTTTTTTTTTTTGTTATTTTTAAGAAAAAAGCTCTGGAAAAAGGGTAAAAATAAATAAAATAATTTTGTAATTTAATAAAATAAAAATATATAAATTTTTTAATATAATTTTAAAAATATATAAATTTTATAATATAATATAATAAAACAAAGTGATCTCGTAATAATTATTCCTAAAAAAATAAAGAGAAAAAAAAAATAAAAGAATTTTAATTTCTCTTATATTGTTGGATCTCCTGTTTGCACAATTAAGAAAATGAAAAGAAATTTACTTTTCTAACTTATGTGATTGAGAAGTAATGAAAAACAAATGAAGGATATTTTTATAATTTTCTTATTATAATTTCTCTCTAAAATGAAGGAAAATTTTTTAGCTTCTGAAATTTAAATGAAAAAATATGATTTCTCTTAATTTTTTTTTTTCTTTTCTCTCATTTCTTAGCTAAACAAACAAAAAAAAATTATATCAATTTCTCTCCATTTCTTTTATTTTTTCTTCACTTTCATCCAACCAAACAAATTCTAAGTAAATTAATAGAAATGAAATTAAGGCTAAATATGTAGCAATATGGAATGTTTATCCCATTGTATGGTCCATCCCCTATCTCAAATCCTCTCCTTATGTGTTATATCATTTTATTTTTTAAAAAGTTTTGATAGCTAATATTTTTTTGAGATAATATGAAGCATAAAAAATTATAGATGGCAAATGGATAGGTTGGGTCAGTTTCAGATCAATCATTTCGGGTTCAGTTCAAATTTAGGTTAGTATAATATTGGGTTCGGGTCATCACCAGATAACGTCATTATCGGATCATTTCATCAATCAAGTCGGGTCATTATTGATTCAGGTCATCTTTTGGATTAGATAATCAACGGGTTAGATTAATTTATCCGTCGGATTATCATTAAGTTTGGGTCGTCATCAGATCAGGTTATCAGTAAATTAGATCGTCAAAAGGTATAGTTATGATAGAGTTTTAGTCGTCATCAGATTAGATTCTCAATGAGTCAGGTCATTAACTACTCGGGTCATTATTGAGTTTCGGATCACCATCAGATTAAATCATCTCAATTATTAGGTTTATCGATTCGGATTTTGAGTGAATTTATTGTAGTAGACTATCAGACCTATCATAATGAAATATGGATTTCATATATAACATTCAATTATCAATTATGAGAATTAATTAGGCCATTAATTAGCTATCTATTGACTTATGCAAATATTGATTTCAATTTTCAATAGTTATGTTTATCCACCAACTTAAAATAAGACCAATTAATATATAGTTTGTCTATCCATTGCCTAATCTACTTCCATGAAGAATCTAATTTAAAAATCTAATATATCATTAGTTATTGTGTTTCAATTAATATTTCTATCTATAATGAAAAAGAAAATCAAATTTCTTCCTATAATCAAAAGCAATGGAGCAGAGTTTTAAGTGCTACCACATTATAATAAAATAATTTTGTCCAATCATATATATACATAAGTTATTGTAAGGAAAAATTTGAGAATATAATGTAATAATACACATGTAGAACTATATATACTACAAGACTTCATATAAAAAATTTTGAGAAAATTAAGTAAATAATTTTATAAGTTAGATTTTTTTTCTCATCTATAATTATATGCATATTTTAGTTTTTTTTAAACATTGAGTGGTTTTCGGATTGGGTCCTTTTTCAATTTGAGTGATTTCATATTTCGGTTATTTTGAATTTAAATAACTTCCGAGTTGAGTCACTCTTAGGGTTGGATTGCTTTTCGGTTGGGTTACGTCCGGATTTGGATCATTTTGGGTGGATCCAATATCGAATTCGGGTCATTCTCGGATTGTATTATTATTGAATTTTTGGTCACTTGGGTCGATCAGTAAATGAGCTTGACGTATCCTCGAATCGGTTCATTCACATGTTCAAATTTTTATCATATCAGTTAATTTTTGGATACGGATCAATTTCAAACCAAATAATTCGAATTTCGAATTATTGATTATTAAAGTCAAATCAAATATAGATCAGATTTGGTGTCGAACTAGTTGAATCAAATATCCAGATTCGAGTTTATTTGACATCTATATATATAAAAAAAAAGTATGAGATAATAGATGACTTGTATAATGAAATAAATAATTAGGAGTGAATTTATAGTACAATTATGTTATTAATAAAAGAGACTATACCTATCATTGAATCATCTACTTTAAATCCTAGCTATTGAATATAATGAAAAGTTATTTATTCTTCAAGTACTAAAAGTTGTTGTTATAAGTTATTACTTGAATTTGAACACTTGAAAAAGGTTTTATCCACCCAAAGTATTGATAATTATTTATTATAACATGTGATACTCATTAATTGAGCATATTAATAAAATTTTAGATTTATATATATAAAAAATTAGTTAATTGAATATTGGCCAACTTATATTTCATTTCTAAGTTTTAAGATAAGTTCATATGCTTATTTCACAAAAAAGAAAATAATCTAGAAATTAATTCAAGTTTCAAAAGGACATTGATTTTTTTATTTTTTGGGAGTTTTTTTTTTCATAAGAAAGAAAAATATAAATTTTAATCAGTAAGATAAAAAAAGAAAGAAAAATAAATGATTAGTAAATATTTTTTATTTAAATGTTATTTTTCCTTCAATTTTAAAGAAAAATAAAATTATAAATTTAAAAAGATAACTAATCACTTAATATCATTTATTATTTAAATTAATAAATAACTCTTATTTCATCTCATTTCCTTTTTTATTTCAATTTTCAAAGAAGGCCTTAAAAAAAACTGAGAAATATAATAAGCAACTTGGAGAAATGAACAACTCACAAAATGTACTCCTACTTTCATGAACGTTAAGGAAATGAACTACTACTTTCACGAACGTGAAGGAAAAATTATTCATTTACTAATACTTTCACCAACGTGAATGAAAGAAAAGTTGTTCATTTACTACTACTCTCACCAACGTCTTGTCCATATACTTATTTTTTTTAAAAAAAAATTGTAATGCAAAGCTAATGCTTTATAAATCAATTCATCAATATAATATTAATTATATATAAATTAATCAATAAATTAAATTTATATTTGAAATATCAAATTTAAATAATTTGAGTCTTAATTAAATAGAAATTAGTTAATTATTTAAATTTGTACATAAAACATCAAACTTAAGTTATTTAAATATAAATTAATTGATAAATATGTTATTAATTTGATAGAAATTAGTCAATTAAATAAATTTCTCTATAAAATATCAAATTTAAGTGATTTGAATATAAATTAATTAATCAATATGTTATTAATTTGATATAAATTAGTCATTTAATTAAATTAATTTGTACATAGAACATTAAGTTTAAGTGATTTAGATATAAATTAATTAATCAATATATTATTAATTAAAACGAAATTAGTCGTTTAGTTAAATTTATATACGAAATATCAAATTTAAGTGATTTAAATATAAATTAATTGATCAATATATTATTAGTTAAATACAAATTAGTCATTTAATTAAATTTATATATAAAATATCAAATTTATGTGATTTAAATATACATTAATTTATCAGTATGTTATTTATTGATATAAATTAATCAAGTAGTTAAATTTGTATATGAAACATTAGTAATTTGGATATATGTTACTAATTAGATATAAATTAATTAATTAGTTAAATTTATTTATGAAATATTAAATTTAAGTGATTTGAATATAAATTAATTAATATATATATTATTAATTTAATATAAATTGATCAATTAGTTAATTTGTATTTGAAATATCAAATTCGAGTGATTTGAATATAAATTAATTGATCAATATGTTATTAATCAAATATAAATTAGTCAATTAGTTAAATTATTTAAACGAAATATCAAATTTAACTGATTTAAATATAAATTTAATGGTATTAGATGTTTTGCTATTTATTTTTAATTAATAATAAAAATTAAAGAAAAATCAATATTTTACCATCTTTGACAAATAATAAAAAATTAAAGAAAAATGCAATAATTAAATAACTTGTTAGATGATTTTATTATTAATTAATAATAAAATTAAAGATAAAATTAATATTTTATTATCTTTGAAAAATATTTACAATAAAAATTCAATCCTCATTCATGGTTAATGTGAATTTTTCCTACCAAATATTAAATATTAAATATAATAATTAAATAATTTATTAGGTGACTAATAATGGGTTCCACCATTAATCTTTTTAATTTGTTTAGTCGGTAAAAAATTATATGTTAATGAACTACAAAAGCAAGTCATTTTCAATTTTATTGATACCATAATGATACTATAAAATGGCTCTGAAATTAAACTAAAAAAAAAAGTAGATTACTATTTTTTGAAAATAATTTATTTATGACAAATATTTTTTTTAATTTATAAGATCATAAAAAAATTTATGTATATTCATTTTATATTTTTAATTTATTATTAAATACGAAAAAAATATGTAAAGAAAATTTAAGTTATGATGGTGGTGGATCATAAATTAGATGCATAAGGATTTTATATTATTTTTTCTTTTAATATTGAGATGGAGGAATTTAACATTAATGAGATTTGATGTTAATTTTATTATTAATTTATTTGAGTATTGAGTTTCATTTAAGATTTTTAAATTTTATCCTGTATTTAAATGGATAAAAATAAAAAAAATTACATGTTAAAAGATTAAATTGTAGTTAAATTAAATATTATATAAAAATATTATAATTAATATAAAGGAAAAGTATAAAAAAATATCTTGTTGTTTGATGTTAGTTGCATTCGAAATTTATAATTTTTTTTAATAATTAATTACCTTGATTTCTACTATTAAATATTAATATGATATTTTAGCTAACATCATTACATTTATTAAACTGTAATTTTTTTTAATATATGATGTGATCGATTAGGCTCAACATAAATATGAAAATAAAAAATAAAAAAACATACGTTTTAGGGATTTAATTTTCATTTATGTAGAACTCCTAAGTTTCTTCATATTAACATCATTAATGAAGGTATATTTTTTAACAACTAAAACACATTAAATTTTCATTTCAAAAAAAAAACACAAATTTTTTAACTACATTAGATCCATTTAATATTCTATGTAGAAAATCCCATCATAAACTTTAATTTAATCTTTTATTCTTAATTTATGTTAAATCCATTATATTTGATGTTAATTTTGATGATAACAAAACATATTAATATGTTAATTTTATTAACAAATTTTTTTGAGTTAGTTAAGACATAAAATTATAGATTTAACACATTTGAAAGATTTTAATAGTAAAGTTCAATGTGAAATTAGAACTCATATTGACATCAAGAAAAATAATATGAAATGAAACCATGAAATATCAAGTAGATAAAGGAAAAAGCGATCAAAAGAGCAAGTACCATTGTATTGCAAATGGTCTCATTTAAAGGAGCAAGTTCAATCTAATGTTGCACATTATGTGGATCAATTTGGATTATGAGTCATATACCATTGGAAAGATTGAAAAGTCTATTTTCTAATGCAATAAGAATAAAGTCAAACGAAAATCTATAAAGAGAGATATTAAATGTCACATTTCAATTTTGGAATATGACGGTTCTAAAATGTAGGAATCGCTTAAGACTACCAACACCAATAAAATCCTGTTATAACTCATATTCATCACCTGCTATATCGATTCTATAATCAATATCATCAATCAACCTGTTATCATCTCTGAGCAATTTCATATTCATAATAACTATGCTTTGAAGATAATAAATATTTACATAACATTCTATACATCTCAAGCTTACTATATTTACATAACATTCTATACATCTCAAGCTTACTTAGTTACATAATCATAAAGCTTCTATAATTTACATAGGAAAATACAAACACTAATATTTACATTATGAGAGATGAGGTAATTCCACTAGAGAAAGAAACTTTGGATCAGACTTACTTTTGACTAGAAAAAGATAAAATCACTAAAATAATGAGTAGTTTATACTCAGTGAGTCAAATATATATTATCATACACTAGGGCTAGGCAGGTAACAATAAATAAGTGTAATCAATGAATAGTTCATAGTTAGCACACCAAATATCCAAATAAAGGGAAATAGAAATAAATATTAGTATAAGATGTATAAACACAACAAGGAGCATATAATTATGTAGATACAACATATAATGGGCCTTGAACACATTTCATTTCTTTTCATCTCATATAAAGTACATAAGGCAGGTCAAGCCTTATGGCTAGGACATTAATCCTTCCCAGCTAGGATTTAGAACATTCATTGTGCACAATACCGTTGGTATTGATCGGGCTTTTTCATAAGTGCACGAATCGCTTTAGCAAGTAATAGAGTGAGTAGAGTAACTTCCCATAGAGAGACGTTGTCAATTACCGAAATTGATATTATCTTTATTAATTGGATAGAAATTAATTTGATTTGGATGATTTTTTTTTAAAACGAAATTAAATAAACAAGAAAACTTAATTTGCAATTTAAAGATATCAAAGAAAACTATCTAAAATTTAAATTCAGTTAATTGAATTTATATGATTGATCTGACTCAATAATGATTTCAAAACTGTAGTGTTTGATGGATTGATTACTCTAAATTATGAATTAGTATCTCTCGAGCAAAAATTCAAACATTAACATTAATGCAAGTGTCTACTTTCGTGATCATTGAATCAATGTTAATTCATTAAGATACTTAACAATTTCATAAAATCCACTAACGTGTATCCTAATCTCTTAGAGATACATGCCTTAGCTTATTAATTCCATGAACCCGCAGCTCTCGCTTATAAATAGCTACCTTAGATAGTGATTATAGTGGTCAATTATAAAATACTTATAAATCAAAATTAACAAATCAAACTATGTATTAAGAATAATTAAAATCATAAATCATTGTCATCAACCTTTATTATTCAATTAACTTCATATAAATCTTAGAAAAATGATTTAGTTCAACATGGTAAAATAAAGAAAAGGTAAACTAATCAATAAATTAAACATGTTCATACTAAAATTAACAGAGAAATAAACAAGTAGAGAAAGTAAAAACTTTATTTGATTATCTCTTTAATTGATTGAAGAGCTTGAAGTTCCAAAAATCCTTTTTTTCTAGCCTCCCTTAAGTCTCCTTAACTCCTAAGAGTGATATATATCTTTCCCAAGTCTTGGTTGCCTTTTTTATAGACTTCATTTCTGAGGGTTGAGCAAAATACAGATTAGGGACATGAAATATCGGGTACGTTGGCAAAATATCGGGTACAGGTATTTCATTCACTTGGCGAAATACCGAGTAGGCAAGCGAAATACTGGGTACGGTGCCAAAATACTGAGTACTCGGTATTCGCTACTGTCTTTCGGGTTTCATTTATACTTCAAATACTGGTTTTTCTTCTTCAAATTTCGAGTCTTAGCTCCAAATACCAGGTGCCTGGTATTTCATCTCCTGACGAATTTTTTCAATTGAAAATCAAAAATTTCAATTTTCAAACCTTCAAAATCAAATTAAAATCAAGTCAAATATTATCTAAAATCAAGATTATAACAAAAAATAATCTAAATCAAATTTAAACTTAAAAATTAAATCAAATTCAAATATTTTATTTATCAAAATCATAACTAAAAGAAATCATATTTAAATTTAAACTAAAATTATCAAATCTTCCTAAAATCAATTAACAACTAAAAATTCAAAACTTAATTAAAATAAGCTAAAATTAACTAAAAATATAATTAAATCTATAGTAAACTCTACTTAAAATGAAATAAAAATAACTTAATTATTATGCCTAAGAAAATTTCTCTATACTTAAATCATTACTTGTTCTCAAGTAAATTTTTTAGATTTCTATAACCTAATGCAAGAATTAATTAAAGAAGAAAAACTGAAGTTTCTAAAACAAAATTTTTAAATATAATCAAATTTAAAATGACCAAAATCCAAATTAGCTTTTTAATTTCATTTAAGTTAAAATGCATCCTGAAACTGAAAAGAATAGAATATGTATAAAGAGAATTTTTTTTCTAATTTATAGTTATATTTTTTCTTTTCTTGAACTTCTACAAACAATGGTAGTAAGAGGAATTTATTAATTAATCTTATTTTCCTTTTTACTCCACTAAAATTTTTTCGATCAGATGAAAGAAGGAGCATACCCAATCACCGAATTACTGTTTAGCTTCGCTTCACATATTAATTTTTTTTGCACCTAATATTTGCATTACCGCTGTTTTTCTGGTTCTCAAATTTCCTTACTTAAACCATGTTTAAGTCAAGTTCTTTAAATTATTAATTTATTGCTGAAATTTTTACTTAATTCTCAATATTATTGATTCTAAAAATTTAAGATTTAGGATGCATTAAACCCTAAATTACTTTTTCAAAACTCATAAGAATTAAGGCCATCAAATCTAATTATAAAGAAAAATTGAGATTAGAAACTTCAAAATTAATTCTAAAATAAATTCACAACAAAGATTAAAGAAAAATAAGAATTTATTGATTAATTCAAAAGGGAAATTATTGTAAACATAAAATAAATAAATGCTAATAAAACTAGAAAGAATAAACTAAACTAAACTGAAAATAAAATCCTAAAAACTAAGAAAAACTAAGTAGAAGATTGGGTTGATTTTTATTGATCCTCCTCCGGATCCATCTCTGGATCCTCCTCCTTAGAATCTACTTTTGGATCAAACTCAGGATCCTCTTCCAGGTTAAACCCATCATCAAATGGTTTGTCCTCAGAGTCAGACAAAAGGTCCATAAATTCAATAATTCGTCTTGTGCCCTTAACTTCCCCTCTCCAATGATCTCTCGTATGTCTTTTTATCTTAACAGTATCATTCTTAACTAATGCCAACTCAGATTGCCAAGAAGCTTTTAATAAGTCAAACTGCTCACGACAAAAATTAATAACATATGCTATAAAAGGTTTAGGAGTTTTAGAAGACAATTTTCTTTTCCTTTTCCTGCACTTTTCTTTTTAGGGATAATACTCTCAACTTGTTTGTAGGTCATATTGACTTTCTTAAAAGTGGTGGCTCTAGTTCTCATCATATTTATGAAAAGAAGAGGTCTGCTAAAAGAATGAGGGATAGAGATGGGTAATCCAAACTTTAATGCCCTATTTATATAGACCGTAGGAGGAAATCAACTTAATGAAGAATTATTTTGCATATAAAAGACTGAAAACTAATCCTCAAAATCTAAAAACTCTACTAAAAGTTATCTAGATAATAAAAAATTTATCTATTCCTATTTTTTTATTTATTAATTTTTTTATTTTTTTTAATTTAAAGATAAAATTAAATCTAAAGAATTGGGGCAAAATTAAAATTACATAAATTAAAAGAAATACGTTACAAATTATATTTGGATTGCCTTCCAACCAGCGCTTCTTTAACGTCATTAGCTAGACGTTGATATGATCTTACTGAGCATCTTCCAATTAACAAATTGAAGCTTTTTCAATGACATCTCCTTCAAAATAGGCTTTCAAGCGTTGCCTGTTCACTATGATTTTCTCTACAAACTCAGTGCAGATTGCCATCATGCACCTTTGAAAAGTGGCTGGTGTATTGCATAGACCGAATGACATTCGTCGATAGGCAAATGTCCCATAAGGACATGTGAATGTTGTCTTCTCTTGGTCCTCTGGTGCAATCGCTACTTGAAAATAACCTGAAAAACCATCTAAGACACAAATATATGCCTTTCTGACCAATCTTTCAAGCATTTGACCAATAAATGATAAAGGAAAGTGATCTTTACTGGTCGCATTATTTAATTTTCTATAATCAATGTAAACTCTCCAACCTGTTACTGTTCTAGTGGGAATTAATTTATTATTTTCATTTTCTATGACAATCATTCCCTCTTTCTTTGGCACCACATGAATAGGACTCACCATGAATTATCAGAAATAGGATAAATTATTTCAGCATCTAACAAATTAGTTATTTCAACCCTAACTACCTCTTTCATATTTGGATTCAGTCTACGTTGATGTTCAATCACTGATTTATGATCATCTTCCATAAGAATCCTATGCATGCAAAAAATAAGGCTAATCCCTTTTGAATCTGAAATTTTCCATCCTATTGCTTGTTTGTTCTTTCTCAAGCATTTTAGAGTTTTCTCTTCCTCAAACTCACTCAAATTAGCACTAAGAATAACAGGTAAAGTATTATTAGGGCCAAGAAATACATACTTGAGATTTGATGGAAGTGGTTTAAGCTCTAACTTCGGGGCTTCCTCTATTGAACTTACCTTTGACGCATTATTTTGAGTTAGTTCCTTAAATTTGTCCTTCAAATGAAAGGGCAATAGTTTTGCTGAATCTAACTGTTGTGCGTATTCAGCCACTTATGGTATTTCTTCCTTCAATACTCCTCCATTCACTAAACAACTTTCAAGTGGGTCTTTTCCTACCACTTTTCCTTGTTCTTCTTGTTCAATTTGGTCAATCACATCAATGCTAAAGCAACTATCAGAGATGTGTGGGAATTTAGCTGCCTTAGCTATATTGAACTCTACCTCCTCATCTCCAAATCTAAGTATTAACTTTCCTTGCCTTACATCAATTAATGCTCCAACGGTTGCCAAAAATGGCCTTCCTAAAATCAAAGGCACCTCTATATCCTCATCCATGTCAAGAACAACAAAGTCCACAGGGATATAGAACTTTCCACTTTCATTAACACATTCTCAAGCACTCCAGCAGGAAGTTTAACTGACTTATCGGCTAGTTGAAGTGTCATTCTTGTTGGTTTGATCTCATTAAACCCCAACTTGTCTGCCACAGATTTCAGCATTAAACTTATGCTTGCACCAAGATCACATAGTGCCTTTTCAAACTCCATTTTCCCTATAGTGCAAGGAAACTTCCTGGGTTCTTGAGCTTTTGTGGCAACTTGTTCTGAATAATTGCACTACATTCCTCGGTTAGTGCAATTGTAGCATTCTCCTCCAACTTCCTTTTATTTGTCAAAAGCTCTTTAAGGAATTTGACGTAGGTTGGCATTTGAGCGAGAGCATCTGCAAATGGAATGTTCATACGAAGTTGCTTAAACACTTCAAAAAACTTTTCATATTGCTTCTCCAACTTATGCTGCCTCAATCTCTGTGGGAATGGAATAGAGGGACATAAGGCTTTACTGCCTCCTCTTTTGATTCCTCAACTTTCTCCGCCTCTTTCGAGGTTTCTTTCTCTTCCTTCTTCTTTGGGACAATTTCTTCTAGTTGCTTCCCGTTTCTCAACATGATTGCTTTGCAATGTTCCTTGGGGTTTACTTCAGTGTTGCTTGGCAAGGCTCCTTGGTTCCTACTTGCCGTTGCATTTGCCATTTGCCCCATTTGGACTTCCAAATTCTTTATTGCTACAGATTGACTTTGCAATGTTGAGTCTGTCTTGTGCATGAAATCTGATGTGGATTTAGCTAGACTTGCAACAATGTCCTCCAGGTTGGATTTCTTCTCTTGAGGTTGGAATTGATTCCTTTGAAATCTAGGTG
>CANXYC010648256.1:0-26900 GCA_948193065.1 Aleurites moluccanus | reverse complement strand
TTAAAAAATTTAAGAAGAAATAATTTAATTAATAATTTAATTTCTTCTTAAATTATTTTTTAAAATAAAAAATAACAAATAAAAAATAAAAAAAATATTTTTTAAAAAATATTTTTGTTTATTTTTTATTTTAAAATTTGTTAAAAATATGAAAATAAATTTTTTAATCTTAAAAAAAAATTTAAAATAAAAAATAGAATTTAATTAATTAAAAATAAGGATAATAATATTTTTATCTTTTTACTAGCACTGTAGGGTTGACTAACAATAAAATTAGATGAAATAATTTAGTAATATATTGTGACATTCATCAGAATAGAGTTAATATATTTTTGAAATGTTAGAAAACTTAATGTATTGGATTATTTTACAGGAATAATAATATTTTTATTTTTTTACTATCCTGATTAACTAATAGTTGATTAATGATAAAATTGGACGGAATGATCTAATAATATATTATGACATTCGCCAGAAAATAGTTAATATATTTTCAAAAGATAAAGAGATTTAAGGATGAAATAGTAATTAATCATATAAAATATGATTTAGTTTTTGTAGTGGCTCGTAATTATTTTAATTATCATTCATTATTTTGAATTTGTTGTGTAAATTTTTTAATATTATATAACATACAAGAATTTCCTGTTAATTCAAATTATTGAAGATGGCGTCGGTGGGCGTGCGTATTTTAAATTATCGGGTCGCAGATTTGAGTTATGGCCTTGACTCTTCAGGCGCGCGCACTAGGTACAATGCTCGGTATATTATTCTCAGAAGTCAGTGGCATCATTCAGTAATTTTCTCTTTTGTTCAAGGTTAAGGCCGTCAATGTACATCAAGTCGGTGGTTTCTCTTCCCACTGATTGATTCTTGTCTTCCTCGCTACTGTTCTTTCCTTATCCCTCTCTCACTCTCTCTATAAGCTCAAGCGCTTAACCAAAAAAACTGTAAACAAAAACCAAAACTTATAAAAAAAAAAAAGAGAAAAAGAGATTTTTTTTTGTGTATTTTTAGATTTAGAGAGAAAATGAGGGAACCAGTTGTTGAGAGTAACGCTTCATCGCCACCACCTCCACAAGCTTTGCTTGAAAGGCTTAAGGATTATGGTCAGGAAGACGCTTTTGCCCTTTGGGATGAGCTATCTCCTGATGAGCGAGAGTTTCTAATTAAGGACATCGAGGTTAATTCATTACTCTTTGGATCTCCTTATGAGAGAGTTTAGTGAATTTTGAAAATTTGAAATTAATTCGTAGAATTCGAATTCAGATGCTTGTTTTTGTTGCAGAGTTTGGATCTTCTAAGACTGGATCGGATAATTCGATGTTCACTTCGTTCTCAAGGCATGTTTCTGTGTATCAATTGAGCATGCGTACGTGTGATTGTATTTAATTATGGTAATTTGTGTTTGATTTCATTGATAGGTTTACCTGTAGCGTCTATAGAGCCGGTGCCGGAGAGTAGTGTGTCCACGTTGGAGGAAAGAACGTTGGAAGATAGAGAGAGGTGGTGGAAGATGGGATTGAAAGCGATCTCTGATGGCAAGTTAGCTGTTTTGCTTTTATCCGGTGGCCAGGTACTTTGTTTTCCCCTATGTTTTATTCTTTTTTGGTAATTAGTATTTTGGACTCTTTAACATTTCTTGATGTGTGCTAGTTTGCGAATTGATTGCTTTTACTTTTTGTTCGATTATTATATTTCAACTTAAAAAGTATTAGTAGTTCAATGATTCTACTCAAAAAAGGCATTAATAATTCAATAATGTTATTTAGATGGGTTGTTGCTTAACGAATCTTTCTCTTTCTTGCTATACTTTTGATGTGTTGCTGCTCTATTGGGATTTTGTCCACTCAAGACAATTTTGATCATAGTTATTTGTTTTCTTGATAATTTTAGATAATTTTAGATCTGGAGTGATACATTGTTCAATGAATACAAACTGTTTACTTTATTAAACTGTTTCTATAAATTTTAAAATTGGGTCTCTCTCTCTCTTACTGGTTGGTATAATGTTGCTTTTTTGGATGTCTACTTTTGGCATTATGCTTATGGAAATGTTTAACTAATAAAAGCAATCAATCTAATTTTGATCAAAAACATAATTATTACTTATCATAAAGATCCTTTGTGGGTTGGGCATACTTTTTTTCTTTTTTATTAGATCTAATTTTATATTCATATTTACTACATATACACAAATACATATACATTCATACATATGCATTAATCTATTTCTGTACAGTAACTCTGTCTAGTAATCAGAAGCCTAAGATTTTCGGATGACCTCAACTGAGAATTAGCATTTTCAGCTACTTAAATATACCAATTTCAGTTTACTATGATTTTAATATATTGTTCTGCATACAACTGAGACTGTTGTTCAGTAAATGTGATTGAATTTCTATCAAAACGTGCACTAATTTCTCTTAAAGATGAAGTGGATAAACTTATAGCTTTTAGAGCCATTTCATCTTCACCTAGTGAAAAAAGTTTTCTCTGTTTTGAAATTTTTTCCGTGTCATTTCTTGGTCCACTATTGAGCTACAAAGTGGGCTGGAACCCTTTCCCCTCATATTCCTCCCCAAAGGCAATCACGATAGGATTTGAGCCTGAGACTTCCTCATGAAATTTCCAGGCCTTACTGTGACAAACCAATTGTAGAGACTTCCTCATGAAATTTCCAAGCAAAAGCTCCTGTCATTTAAAATTGAAGGACTTCATTGAGGCCTGAATTTTACCAAAAGCAAAAGCTCTACCCTACAGACCTCCTTTCTCACAGTACTAGATGCTTTGCTATGTAAAAACATTAAAGAACTCTAAATAATGTTTGTTACATTTAGCTGTTGCAGCTGACATGCTTTGACATGTGCATGATATCTGTTGTTTTCTTTACAATTTTTCCTTTATGCTTCTTCTATCTGTTTCTAGATTTTTTACTATTCTTTGATGTGTTCTTTCCATCACTGAAATATGCAGGGAACAAGGCTGGGGAGTTCAGATCCAAAAGGATGTTTCAGTGAGTGATTATCATTCTCATTTGATTTGGAAAAACTATTTGCTGTGATTCTGAATTTCTTTAGTAATATTTCTCATTTAATGGGGTCTTTTAATTTAGAATTCCAGTCTGACAGTCATCTAAGCTGGAATTGTGGCTTAAGAATTGGAAAAACAGAGTTGCATGCTACAAACTTGCAAAATGCATCAGAGAAAAATGAAGTTGCATGTACATATCTGCGTGCTTAGATATATTCCATGTCGGTGTTAAAGATGGAGATTTAGTGGCATGAGATTGAGCACTTCCTGCCAAAAAATTTGAGTGAAAAGTGGCTTGATGTTAGATGATTCTATGACAATTATTTCAAACTTAAACTTTGAAATTTGGCATGTATTTTTTCTTTTTTACTTTGTCAGGATAACATGTTCTTTCCTTATTTATTTGTGCCCCAATATTTTTTTTATGATATTTTAAGTTTAAACAAATTCTTTGAATGAAAGGAATATAACATAAATAGTTATTCTTCTTCTTTGGATCATATGTATGTAAAAATCTTCTAGAGATCATATGCACATAAAAATGCATCGGTATATGTAATGTTCAGGCTATAGGGTTAACTTTCATCTAATATGAGAAGAATTTTATGGCACGACATGACACTAGATAGTAGACACTTATATCTAAAACTAGGAATTTTTAGTGATTCTAATACAATGCATATGTAATTATTCCACAGTGGTTTCGTTTTTATATATTATATTTTCATTTCAGATATTGGACTTCCATCTGGAAAGTCCCTTTTTCAACTTCAAGCTGAACGAATTCTGTGTGTCCAAAGGCTGGCTGCTCAAGCAGTGAGTGAAGGTAAAGTTTCAATTCTCTAGGTTCAGAATTTTTCTTACTTGTTTGGCATGCTTTTCTAATAATTTATCATGAATAGGTTCTGGTGGTCCAGTGTCAATACATTGGTACATAATGACCAGTCCATTCACTGACGAAGCCACACGCAAATTTTTTGAAAGTCACAAGTTTTTTGGTCTTGAATATGATCAAGTGAGAAAACTTCAATTCTCCTTTTCCTTATTTCAAAAATTTGCTATTAATTATTTGCTTTTGGTTTTTGCTTACTTTGGAAGACATCTCAGGTCACCTTCTTCCAGCAAGGCACCATACCTAGTGTTTCAAAGGATGGGAGATTTATCATGGAGGCTCCATTCAGAGTATGGCTTCATTTTTTGAAAGAGCTAATTCACTGTATCAAAGTTGATATTGAGCTAATTTATCCCATACCACAAAACCCTTGTTAGGTCATTTTAAATCCTAATCTGCAAATAATTTGTATTTGTCCCAAGTCATTTATCTTTCACGGTGAAGCAATGCAAACTATACGATTTGTCATTTTTAATAAGTGTGAGAAGTACAGTGCTTAGGCATCCAAAAAGTTTGACTAGACAATCTTTCTTTAATAGAACAGATTGATGTCATACCTGGATTTAGAGTCCCAGCACTGTTTTTCGTAATGATGCTTAAATATGCCACATTGGTTCCAGGTCAAGGGACCTGGAGCTTCTATGCCCGGGATCTCCCCCTCCCTCTCCCTCATTGAGGACCAGTTTAAAGGACAAAACCATGGTTGCTCTAGCCCAAAGCTTACAATTCCTCACCGGGAGACCATGTCAATCCATCAATGCAAAATAGTTTGTTATTGGATGGGCTTCAGGCCTAACATCATTGTTAATTGATTTTTTCGGTCATTATGGTCATTCTTGGAACAAGTCGGCAGTTTTTTCCTTTTCTTATTATTATTATTTCTTTTTTTAAACTTACATAGCCATCCTTGAAATCATGATCACGAGTTTAATTTTCTAATCAGGTGGCTAAGGCTCCAGATGGAAATGGAGGAGTATATTCAGGTAGACTTTTCTAAATGTGGTGCAACATGCTGATTACTACTTGCTCAAATTCTTGCTTTCTTTACTACTTGAAAACTTATTGCTTTGTTTTGATCCCTAATTGCTCTCAGCTCTGAAATATTCAAAATTATTAGAAGATATGGCCGCAAGAGGGATTAAATATGTGGATTGCTATGGAGTTGACAATGCATTGGTGAGATTTTTTTCCCTTCTGTTCTGTCAATTTTCATACTTACAGAAATTTTCTAAATTAAAATGTAGTGATTAGGGTCTTGAAAGCAGGTTCGTGTAGCTGATCCAACCTTTTTGGGATATTTCATTGATAAAGGTGTAGCTGCTGCTGCAAAAGTTGTCCGCAAGGTAACTAATTTCCTGTGTATTTGAACTTATATAAGAACCTTATTAATAAAGCTTGGTTGTTAATGTGAATGTATTGCAAGTTCTTTTAGAGTTGCGTTATGAGAACAAAAGACATCAAGTAAAACTGGGAGGATGCTTGCTAGTTATTAAAGAGTCAATACAGAACCTGAGAGTGTTTATAAATCTAGAACATTTGAACATAAACTAATTTTATGAGGAATTTTATTATAGAACAACTCAACTCAACTTAGCCTTAACTCAAAACTAATTGGGGTCGGCTATATGGATCATTTATTTCCACTCCAAACGATTTTGGGCAATGTTTTTTGATAATTGTAATACATCTAAATCATACTGTATCCCATTCTCCAAATTAATTTAGATTTACCTCTTCCCTTCTTCCTCTCTTCTATCATAATATGTTCAATCTTCCAAACCAAAGCCTCCCTAGGTCCAAGTTAATTTTATTATAGAACACACAGGTAAAATATATATATATATATATATTGCTTAGGTATCAAATAAACTTTTAAGAATCATATTTAGTTTATGAAGGAACCAAATACTCTGTTTCTTTTAGTTTCTTTGTTTTTTTTTTTTTCTCATTTTATCTTGTTCTCTTCTCATTATCCCCTTTTTGTTGTAGTATGATGATGTTCCATTTTGAAAAGTTCTAGAAGATGTTGCCTTTTCCTGCTTAATTTTTGAAATTTTTTTAGAGAAAAGCATCCTGAGACACTTGCATTTTGTTTTGTCTATTCAGTCCTTAGTTACTTAAGGTTGAATTCTTTTATGCCTGGGGTTCCCTAAGCAATCATACCCTCCAAAAGAGTTGATGAAAATTCGTTGTTCTCTCTATAAAGACTAACAAATTACGCATTAAGCATCACATAATTTTTATATTTGTTCTTGGTTCTTTAATCAGCCCTCCTAATTCTAGCAGTTATAGTATATATATATATATATATATATATATATATATATATATATATATATATATATATATATAAAGATATGCTTTTTCTGTTTTGACTAGTAAAGACCAAACAAAGACATTGTAGGAAAGACCAATAGACTAAACAATACATATAGAAAATTCATTGACCTCACTGCTTCCTACTTTTGCAAATGTTGAAATTACAGATCAATCTAGCTCTCTGAGCAGAAAAAACTAAAAGAAAATTAACTAGTAGCCAAACTTAAAAAGAAAAACCTCAGTACATGCTAGAAAATACACTAGAAGGCAGGGAACAGGGCTAAATCAAAGTCGAACTTACACTATGAATACAGACTCTTGTTCTTTAAGCTTGCTTTTCATTAACTCTGTTGACTGTATCACTTAGCATGCAAGTTGTAATCTGCTTGCTTATGACTTGGGCTGCACGGGCCAAAGAAACGGCTTTTAGAGGGATATATAGGCTAGAAACTGATTTGGCTGAGCATAAAACTGGCATCCCCCTACTTGCAAGGTTCAGGGGAGGGTCATTTATAGTATGCAACTTTCCCCATTCATTTTTGCAAGGAAGTTGTTTCTGCAAGTTGAACTCATAACCTTCCGATCAACCTTACTGTTGTGCCAAGGTTCACCCTCCTTGGTGGGCATGTGCTACTTAATTTGAATGGATAATTTTAATAATTGAAATTCTTAACTTTCTTATTTATAAATTGGAGTTGAAAAGCAAATTAATACTGCATGAACTAACACTGCATTCAGGTTTGTACTGCATGAATGACACTGCAGTCAGGTATATCTTGAGTAACATCATTATAATGCTTCCTAATTTTAAAGTGATTTATTTACAGGCGTATCCCCAAGAAAAGGTTGGTGTATTTGTGAGGCGAGGTAAAGGAGGACCTCTTACTGTCGTTGAATACAGTGAGTTGGATCAATCACTAGCTTCTGCAGTCAATCAGCAAACTGGACGCCTTCGTTTTTGTTGGAGTAATGTATGGTCTGTTTTCATATTGTTTCATGTGTTTGCAGATTTGCATATTGCTTTAGTGTCTTCTGGCTCAACTGCAGCTGAATGCTTATAATTTTTGGTTGCCAGAAGTTCTTATAAGCTTTTTACAGCTGAAAATTTATTGTTTGATGTTATAATCAATGATAATTTTTTACTTCTGTGTTACTAAATTTGTCTGATTTACAATTTCTTTCACTTTTTGACAGCACAAGCAGTCTAATATTTGGTTCCACTGATGCATTTTTATTAGTTTTGATACACAAACTGTTCCTCTGTTCTAGCAATTTGTATGGTCAGATTTGATCTCAATTAGGCCCTATGGCAGGTGTGCTTTGCAAAATACTTCAGAAAATAAAGTATATTAGAGATGAACTGTTATTATTATTAAAAAGTAGGGGACAGTTATTATAATTCCAGACAATATTTGCCAGGTCATTTGTTGTCCAATGATTTTTTTTCCCTTTTTGACCAATATTCTTGATTTCCTGTCTTATTCTTGTAAGTAGAGAGAGAGAGAGAGAGAGAGAGTTATTATAATTCCAGACAATATTTGCCAGGTCATTTGCCGTCCAATGGATTTTTTTTCCCTTTTTGACCAATATTCTTGATTTCCTGTCTTATTCTTGTAAGTAATGTTTGAAATTGGAACTGCACATTTCCGTATGTATTATTATTTGCTTTCTCTATTGGAATGCATTAGTAGTGGTTTTACATTCTCTTAAATTTTTATCATCCTTGACAATTCAAGTTTTTGGTTTTCAGGTATGTTTGCACATGTTTACTTTGGATTTTCTAAATCAAGTGACAAATGCTCTAGAGAAAGACAGCATGTTAGTGTCTATCACTTTCTCATCATACATTAATAACATTTAATCATTACCTACCTGACATTTTTTCTCTCCATAGTTTGATTGCATATTTTGGCCTTTCATGTCACCTCCTCTAGCTTGAGTTGATTGCTAAGTTCCCTTATTAGAACCACACAAATAGTTTCTATATGCAAGCATCATTGACCTGTTTGTAGTCAAATTTTAGAAGCTTATGGTCATTTAGATGTAGTAGTGAAGCACCTCATATACAAATTATATAATGTGACTTTTCTGGAGAATGGTTTTCCATGAAGTTAAAGTTATGTTATCAATTGAAAAATTAAAACAGAATTTAACTAAATCACCGTGCCTCTTCTATTAGTGTGTGTACGCATGCACATAGGGCTTTTTTATGCATTAGATGCAAATATTGTTTCCTTCTTTACATTGCTTTTTCTATTTATTGATATTATGAAGTCTTCTCCATGGCAAAGAGAAATTTTACCATTTGACTGTATCCACATTTTTTTTTTCATTCTTGATACACAATGTATGAATCGAATTTGTTTTGGGAACAGCTATGCTAGATAATTTTTTTTGGAACGATTTTTATTATTATTTATTACTTTTTATTAAATAAAATAGAAATTATTATATCAATACAAATTTTTATTATACTAATTATACTGATAATATACTAAAATGAAAATAAATAATATGATGAAAATAAATAATATAGTGAAAATACTAATTTTGAATTAATTAATATTATACTTAATTTATATTTTATAAAGTATTTTATAAATTTTCAATTTTAATATGTAATATATTATTTCAATTTTGTATATTTTATATTTCTAAGATGGTTAAATAGTAATAATGACTATGCTTAGCTCGTATAAAAAATTGAAGATGATATTAGCAGTGTGGTCCCTGCAATTTACTTAATGCTATTGCACTCTGAATCCTGAGGAAGAGTTGTATTTTAATTATTAAGTGTATCCATATTGTCCAGAGGAATTCATATAGCAGAATAAATGTCAGGAAACCTGATATTACTTCCAGTTTTCAAGATTTTATTGAACATCCGTTGTTGAATGTTTACCCTACACATTTGATGGGTGAATGCACCATATAATAATCTGCACATTCCATAACTTCATGCCCTATCCTTGTAGATGAAGATGCAATGGAATGGAAGGCTAGGTCATCTACTGAGCTCTGCATTACAACTTGAATATATTACATCCACGTGCACTTGTAATTAATTTATAGTTGTATACATTTTTTTAATTGTCGCAAGGAACTTAATGTGAACACCCTGTGAGTGCAGATATCATCTTGCTGAGAAAAAAATTCCTTCAATACATGGATTTACAGTGGGTTTTAAACTAGAGCAATTCATGTTTGATGTATTTCCATATGCTCCTTCAACTGCTCTTTTTGAGGTGACTTTATCCCCTCTTTTCCTGGCTTTTCAACTGTTGGACCTCTTTCCTATACTTGAAAATTTGCTTGTTTCACTGTGTAGGTATCACGTGAAGAAGAGTTCGCTCCAGTGAAAAATGCCAACGGGTCAAATTTTGACACTCCAGACAGTGCTCGACTCCTTGTGCTTCGGCTTCATACCCGTTGGGTAGTTGCGGCAGGTGGTTTCTTAACGCATTCAGTTCCCTTATATGCAACTGGTAATTTCATGCTCTATTTTGTTTGCTCACCAATAGTATTGCCACTCAGTGTAATTATATATCTTTGGAATACTTTCATCCTTTTTATCTATTACAGGTGTGGAGGTATCCCCTCTTTGCTCTTTTGCTGGAGAAAACCTAGAAGCTATATGCCGTGGAAGAACATTTCATGCACCTTGTGAGATTTCGTTCTAGTTGGTTTCATCAAAGTATCAACATATTCTCAATTTATGCGGCTCATTTTTTAGTTAAATTTGGAACGAGATCTATCTCTCCCTTGTTTCGAGATAAGATTAGTCATTGAGATGCAAATATAAGTGCTTAAGGCTTTGGAGGTGCAATTTTATTTTATGTATATTGTGCAAAATTATTGAGCAATGAGTTCCCCTTCATAGATTGTGTGCCATACTGCCATAGCTCATGGCCTCTCCTTTTTTTTTTCACAGCCCAAGTGGGTATAGAACTTGGAGGTTTGATGTTTGTAACACATTATTTGTCTATTATTGGATTTAATAGATTTTTAATTCAGTTTAATGTCTCGTGGGGAATTTTCAAGATCATAAACACGAGACAGAAATTGTTGAGAATGACAAAGTATATGACTTTGATGACTTACATTCACAAATTTGATTTAAAGCTTTATGTTTGAAGATGTTATTTATTTTTAGACCTATTTGCTCAACTCACCAAGACTGGGAATGGCATAAAGCCTTGAACTCGATTATGAATCTTATGCAAATTGAGATGAATTATCCCATTGTGGATCAAGAGTAACTTTTGTTGTATTTCACCAAATGACATTGTGCCTTGCAGATTGAAGCAATATTATTATCATTCAGAAATTTGTAAAACAAAATTTTATACAAGTTTTTAAAAATGTAATGGGAAAAATTCTTCTGGTTGAAGATGCTTCAGGGAGCATTGATAGGCAAAAGACAGCAGCTAGAACAATAACGCGATTATGGGACTAAATCACTAACAATTAAAGGCTCCATACCAGCCAGTTGCTGCTGTAAGAACTTGTACACCGATTCAGTTGTCATGGCAGCTATTCTAACAACACCAATTCCCTGCGTCGATAAAGAATCACAGGCTGGCTTGTTCAGATATCCAAACTATTAGAATTTAGAAAAGAGACACCAAACATACTAAAATCAATAGCATCTCTAGTGGCCTCAAGCGTTATTTAATGGAATGAAATAAATTGTTAGTTCATTACTCTATTCAATTTCCCTTTGATTACAATGAAACATTCCACCAAACATGCACTCGAACATTTCAGAAAATACTTCTCTACATGATAACATAAATTACTGATGAAGGCTAATATATATATACAAGCTTGAATAGGCTTTGTAAAGAATCATTGGGTAAAAGAATACAAACGAAATTACATTAATATCTATGTTTCCCCCTTCACTTGGAGCAATGTAGTGAAGTATTTCTTCCCTTTTTTTGTGCACATTAACTTTATTATGTTACACGTATCATCTCTAGATGATTGCCAAATTCAACACCTTAAGAGCAGTTTGGTTATCATGTTTCTTTCTAGTACTTGAAGTATGAACATAATTATGATGTCAATGCAGATGCTGAAGAATAGCAATAATGATCGTACATTCATATTGAAAGAAAACAGAATCTATAGGAATAATTACACTAATATTTCTCATCAATCATTAATGTTTGACAATGACGAATCTATATAAATAAGGTGAACATATGAATGGCATGTGTGCTTTACACGGACAGAGATCGAAAGAGACCATAGAGACTGAAATACTTGAGTTACTCTTGAAATCAAACGAAGGAAAAAAAAAAAAAAATTCAACCATACCATTTTTCTCATAATCAGCTGAATAAGTATACATGTGAGTGTATAGGAAATAACTTTAGGAAAACAGTAGACATAGCTGCCCCTTGACATAAAATTCAAGCTGGTTATCAAAGGACACAAATCAGATAACTCCTGGTGTTCATCCTTCCAGATCAATAAAAATAAAAAAAATAATGGTCAATATTAGCTAGCTAATTCAGAATATCAGTTTGCAACACTCTTGCAATGTCAGAGGAAACAGGAGAAGTAAGTACACTTGGCATCCAGCTTAAATACATACCTTAGGACCAAAAGTGCTGCAAGATGCAATTACTAGAATTTGATTTTACAAGGCCACTTAAGCAAGTAAAAGGCATGTGCAATTGTTCAGACATCATTCTCTTCACATTTTCTTGAACTTGACTTTGAAAGTCTTTCAGCTTTAGCCTACATGACGGAAATCATAAATCTTTTACATTGGACAGTTTATCAATTTATTTCACAATATTTCAACTTGACTAAACAGATGTAAATTCTGAAAATTACGGAATCACAGAGGTGCAAACAAGTTATACTACATAATAAGTGTGTCTATCCCAGGTGTATAACCATTGCAATCACTTGGTAGTCCTGCATGTGTTCTGTGATAGTAGTGATGCTTCCTTGTACTAGTAATACCTGTAATGAGATATTGAATCATTTGAAATGAGCAGGCAGCACAGAAATAGAACAATTGAGTGTGGAAATGCACCGTAATAAAGGAGAGAAATGAAACCAAGGATTCAGGTGAAGATTGATATACATCCCTACAATAATATGATAAAACAGAAATGCTTCTCAGTTCTGCACTTATATAATACCATGACCAAGTGTGTGACAAAAATAAGTTATCTAGCGTTCTTTGGCAAAGCTACCTTTATTGTGTAACTCATAGCTTAATGGCTTCCTTTATGGAGAAAAAGAAGAAGTGTTCAAAATGGATTAGCTGTTGATGACACCAATTAAGTAAAAAGGAAAAAAAAAAGTCTAGAATTTTCTCATATAAACTTCTAAAAGAGCATTCCAATTGATTAAAAATAACAGATATATATAAATTAAAATTAAAAAAAAAGTTAAATTTGCAACTTATAGAATATTACAATATCAAGAAATAAGGGCTGATCTTCATCCAAGAATATTTTGTTGGTGCTCCTATAAAGATCAAAATCTCATTTTTATCCACTGGTAATCCAATCAACAATTACCAAACTTGAGTCAGAATCAATAATTCGCCTTGTCAAAGGAGGTCTTAAATAACAATCTGTCTCGTCCCTTCATAGATGATTTATATAAATTTGCCTCTCTCACGGTGGACTTAATAAATATGTCTTTCTCATAGAGAACTTTAGAAATTCGCCTCGTTTTCACAAAGTCTTCTGATAATAAGATACCTTTTTGAATAAGCACTTAGATAATACTTCAGCCTTTTTAATCGGCTTCTATAGATTTGCCTTATTGATAGGGGCATTTCTCAAAGGCTTTAACTTGACTCGTTGTTCGAGAACTTTGAGAAATTTGAGAAATCTAACCTTTCCTAAAGGTTTTAGCTTACCTCGGTGTCCAAAATTTTTGAGAAATCCAACTTTTCCTAAAGGTTTTAGCTTGTCTCGTTACCCGATGACTTTAAAATCCATCCTTTCCTAAAGACTTTAGCTTTGCTACTCAAGGACTTTGATGTCTCGCCAAATAAGGATTTAGAAATCTACCTCCTTGGAGGTCTTCATGAATGTGCCTCGCTAAATGAGGATTTAGATGTCTCGGTGAACTTTCGCCTAGTCAAACTAGGTCTTTTAGTGCGTTATGTTCCCAAGGTCTTCCTTCTTATGGGAGTTGTGTCTCGCTAATTTTTGCATAGCCAAACTAGATCTTTTGTGCATCGCGAACTTTTGCCTAGCCGGACTAGATATTTTCGTACCTTATTTTCATAAGATCTTTTTGCCTTGCATACTTTTACCTAGCCGAACTAGGTCTTTTGTTCCTTATTTTCATAATATCTTCCTCGTAAAAGTTGTGCCTCGCAGACTTTTGCCTACTCGAACTAGATCTTTTGTGTCTCGCTGATTTTTGCCTAGGCAAACTATGTTTTTTGTGTCTCACAGACTTTTGCCTAGCTGAACTAGGTATTTTGTGCCTCACTGAATTTTGTCTAGCACAACTAGGTCTTTTGTGCCGTGTCTTGCCAAGATTTTTTTTTGCCTCACGGAATTTTGCCTAACGGAACTTGGCTTATTGTATCTTGTTTTTACAAAGTCTTGCTTCTCGTATGAGCTCTGCCTCGCAGACTTTTATTTAGCCAAACTAGATATTTTGTGTCTTGTCTTGCCAGGGTCTTTTTCATTGTCTTCAACTTTCAAATTGATTTAAATAACTCTGTGTTTTATTGCTATGTTGAGCATTTTTATTCTTATCAAATGACAAATTTTGATCAATTGGACTCGCAGGCTTCTCTTAATGCCGACAAATAATAAATATAATAAACATTTTGCCTTTTTAGCAATTTGTTAGGACCACTTACATTTAGCATTGTTCGAACTTGAATTTTATGTTTCATGTATAAATAATATAATTATGGACTTCTGCCATGAATTTGAATCAAGTGTTCCATTCAAGCAATTAATTTGAGTAACAAATTTTAATCAACCTGAGGGACGCCTACTTTTCCACAAAAATAATGAATGTATTTATAATTCATTTTAAATAATAATTTAGGATTAATTACGATTTTCTCCAATAGAATAACCCAATACACTAATTTTCTCTGACCTTTTAAAAATACACTAACTCCCCCTGACGAATGTCACAATATACTACTGGAATTTTTGAAAATATTAAAATAATTTTTTATGAACAAAAAATATTTTTTAATTAGTTAAAAATGCTGAAAATTCTAAAAAATTTAGGAAAAATATTATTTGGCTTCTAAAAATTGTGAAAAATTATGAAAAAATATTTTAAATAATTTTTGCTTATTTTGGGAGTCAAGAATGTGTTTTTGATCAACTTTATTATACAATATATATATGATATTACTAATTTATGTATTTTTTTATGTGATATGTCACAACAAAATAGTGAAATGCATAAGGACTTCTATGATAGCATGCACACTTGAGCAAAAGGCAAAAATTATGAGATTAGAAATTAAACTTGATCTAATAAGAATGTGTTCTACTGATCGAGTTGATATTTATACCTTAATGGACCATATTGTACGAGTACACGTGCTTGTCAAGAAATCATTTGGATTGGAGGTCTAAAGAGTGATACAAATCTGATTAGAGCAATGTTACGATCTTTCAGCGATCGTAATTTGCGCATTGGCTTCTTCGTCATTGTGGTGATAGAACTAGTCCTTGTGGGACTATAATCAGATGTTTTCTGGATACTCATATTTGTAAAGGGGTTATGAATTCTGACTATCGGAATTCTGGGATCCTTCTTTGCAATGGGAGGACTGTGGCGATAAGGAGACTTTGGTTAGGATCAAGAATTCGTTTCTTGCCAATTGAATTGCAAATAGAGTTTGAGGATTCCATTCAAGTTAGGAGAGCTACAATGAATTAATCTTTGAACTAGAGAACTGTGGCGATAAGGAGACTTTGGTTAGGATCAAGAATTCGTTTCTTGCCAATTGAATTGCAAATAGAGTTTGAGGATTCCATTCCAGTTAGGAGAGCTACAATGAATTAATCTTTGAACTAGTTGTTAGGATTTCTCTTTAATTTATGAATTTTAAAATATTTTTATTAGTTAAAACTGTTTTGTAGGATAATTTCCTTTCATTAGTTTCAAGGATTTCTTGGTATATGGACCAATTATTATTATTTTTTCAATTTTAATGGAATATGCATTAGTTATGTAATAATTACCTTTAGTAATTTATGTAATTAGTTTTAGTATAATTTTTGTATGACATTATTTTTGAAATATGATAAATTTAATAATTATTCTATTTATAGTTTTATGGAACTTGGTTGGAATAATTAATCTATTATTTTGCATAAATTATTGAAATTACTATTAATTCCCACATATTATCTAGAATTTGATTGGAAACCTAGTGACTTTTTAGTTCTAGATTCTATGTAAATTAATATTAATGTATAATTAATTGAAAAATAATATAACATGTATAATTGTGGTATTAGTAAAATGTGTACTTAAGTCTCTATTAGATTGTGTATCTAATTCATCAAAATGTATAATGCTTCAAAGATTATAGTTGTAGAACTCAACATTAGTGAAGAACAAAAACAACTATAAAAATCTAGATTATTGAAAACCAATATGTGTTAAAAGAGCAAAGAGGTTCTTCAACTACTAAATATAATTATAGATGAAAATGACCAATAAAGTAAAACGATCCAGCATAGGCGGGATCATAAAATCAAAACAGCTTGGAGGAAAAGAATTCATGATTTGCATCACATTACTTAGTATTATGGATGACGACTTGATGAATGAATTTCATCACCATAAACATGTTATGTACGTGATAGTCTTTTATTTTAAGAACAATTTTGATGGTTTGTCTGTCATAAAAGTTTGTTCACTCACTAATAGTTTAATACTTATGAGAAGTGTCTAAAACACAATGTGATAAGATATTTAAGAGAAATGTCTCTAAGATGATTAGTGAGTTATATGATCTTGGTCATGAGTTGGCTGAAGATAAAATATCCAAACTGTATTTCTTTCTTTGACTGAAAGTTGGGAGCATATGAGGATGAACCTCACTTGTAATAAATAAAAAACTCTTAAAATAATCCTCGCCATTTAGAGCTTGAGGCTAACTGACTTGGTATTATATAATCAAGTACTAAGGTGCACGTGACTAGGTCCGGCTCATATGGAGCTTCAGACAATATGTGAAAGCGAAATAAGGGCAAAGGCAAAGATAAAAAAAATGCGGTTCTAGGAAATAAAAGTCTAAGAAAAACTAATAAAGAAAGTATGAACGTCCTATAAAAGAAAATATTGCGAAAGTCAAATAATTCAATTGTGGAATTTAGGGCCACTATACGTAGAACTATAACGTACCTAAATAGGTATGAGCAGTTTACTCATATGTGAGTGAAATGTCTATTATAAATTCTATTTTTGTAACAGAAAATCATCCTATGTGGATTGTAAAATTCGAAAGCAATAAACCATGTGATGAAGGATTGTAAAGTCTTCGTAAATTTTTGTTGAATACTCAATGGGGTAATGATGGATTTTTTATATGCAATAACACTTGTGTTTTCATAAAAAAGATTGCTTACCTGTAAACTAGTTTTACTTAGAGGCAAACCTTACTCTTACATGTTGTCTTTTATGCTCTGAAAAGTTAACGAATTTAGATTTTTATTTTTATTTTTATTTTTTATTTATTTATTTATTTATTTATGTTTTTCCTAGCCTTGGTTTCTATTGGTCTTTTCATAACAATTTAGAGTGGTTACATTTGAGACAAAAGCTCTAAGGTTCTGATTATGTTTTGGATGTTTTTTTTTTTGTTATGAACATTGCAAGAAGTGCAATTTTCACTGTTATTTTTCCTTGATTGCGGTCTTTCACATAATTAAGAGAATGATATGAATAATTGACATGCTAGACTTGATCAGATTGGCCAACAACGAATGAGTCATTTAGCTAGAATGAGTCTTTTAGCTAATTTAAACAAGTAAAATTTCTACCTATAAGCATTGCCTAAAAGGAAAAACAACAAGAAAACCATTTAGAGAACTAAATTCACTCCTCCATTGCAATTTTATATTTTCAAACATTTGTAGTCTAATGATTGTGAGGGTAAGGCATAACGCCTATTATTTCATCACCTCTATAAATGACTATACGTGGTATAGTTATGTCTATTTGATTGTACATAAATCTGAAGTTTTAAGATGCTTTAAGAATTATATCAACTTTGGTTGAAAATCAATTAGATAATAAAATCAAGGCACTTAGAACTGATAGAGGTCATAAGTATCTGTTTGATCAGTCTAGACAAAATTGTGTGATGAAAAGGAATAGAGCATTAGCTGAATATTCTACCACTTTGCAATAAATAATGTTGCTGAAAGGAAAAATGAGAGTCTTTTTACAAAGTTCAAGTCTATGATAGTACAAACAAATTTGCTCAATGGGGTGATGCATTGTTACAACCACATAAGTGTTTACTTGTATGCCCTCTACATCAGTTACTTCCACTACATATGAGTTATGGACAAGTTAATAAGTAGACTTAAACATCCTAAAATCTTAGGGATGCTATACCTATATTCATAATACTTCTCATGGGAAATTAGGCCCAAGAAGTAATAAGAGTATCTTTATAATATCTGAACTATCAAAATGATATGTTATTCATAGGTGAGCTAAATAGTGAGAGTATAATTGAATTTTGGATCACAAGATCTCTTGTTCTTAGAGATCAAAATTTCTAAGCAAGATAATTTAATCTATGAATTCTCCTTATTCGAGACATTAGATCTAGATTCACACGGACCACTTCATCTAAGTGGGAGGAATTTGGTGGATTAGTGGATGGACATTGGTTCAGTTCCACTAACTAGGTCTAAATGAGAGTGATCCTTGTCCAAGTGGGAGTTAAAATCTTTAGTTCTAGTGGGAGCTTGATAGATTATGTGATTCTAATTTAAATTACAGTCCATTGAAACTTGATGAATATGTTCTTCAAGATTTAAAATTGAGACATAGCAACTGTGATGCTAAGTATGAAAGGATAAATGCAATGGAAGAGAAAATGGAGTTTGTGAGATCAAACCAAATTGAGTTTTTAGTAGATCTCCTGGTACGATGTAAAGCTATTGGGAATAAGTGGATTCTCAATATTAAGTATAAAGCTAATGGAAACATTGAGAGAAATAAGTTCGTCTATTTACAAAGCGGTATATGCAACAGAAAGAAATTGACTATGAGTAGACATTTTATACTGTTATAAGTATTATCATAATAAAGATATTGCTAGCCGTTGTAACAAATCTTGATATTGAATTACATCAAATGGATATAAAGACTGCATTTCTCAACGAAAAATTGGATGAAGAGTTGTCTTCATCAAAGAAGACCATAAACATAAAGTTTGCAGAATGATGAGTTCAATCTATGGTCTTAAGAAGTTTTTTTTTCAAAAACAAATTTGTTATTATATCATTATGTGTTGATGATATATTGATAGCTGAAAATAATAAAGGATATATGCAAAATATCAAAAATTATTCATCGTCCAACTTTGAAAAGAAGAAAATGGGTAAATCAATACATATTCTTGAAATTAAAATTTCAAGAGATCATACAAAAAAGTTGTTATCTCTTTCTTAAGAGATATACATAATGGAAGTTCTTGAATGATTAATTATGTGTAATTAAAAACCCATAGATACTCCTGTTACCAAATCTAAAGGCTTGAGCAGTAAATTATATCCTAAAATTTCATAAAGAAAAGAACATATAAAAAATGTCCTTTATGTAAGAAAGGTTGGAAGTCTAAAGTATACAATAGGGTGTACGAGACCTGATATTTGCTTTACCATTAAGATGGTAAGAAAATATCATTTCAACCTAGGTTTATTATGTTTAAAGCATTCAAAAACATATTGAGGTATCTTAAAAGTATTGGAGATAACTCATTGTGTTATCAAGGTGAAGAATTGTGATTCAGAAGCTATACATATGCTAATTGAGCTAGAGATGTGGATTAGAGGCAATCCGCTTCTAGATTTATTTTCTTGCTTAATTATGATATCATATCTTGGAATAGCAAGAAACAATCAAGTATTGTATCATCCACAATGAAAGTTGAATTTGAAAGATTTTCAGCTACAGTATAAAAGGTGGTCTGACTGAAGAGTTTTTGGAACATTTGGGTATAAGGTGCTACAAGTGAATCAATTTTGAGTAAACTGTGACAATCAAACAGCTATAGGTTACATCAAAGATTCAAAATTCATTACTAGACCAAATGTATAAACATAAAATATAATTTTGTGAGAGACTATATGTGAACACGTAATTTTGCATCCAAGTAGACTTGGATCATAACAAACTGATTAGCAATCGACCGGAGATCAAAGTCAACTCCGAATACAAACAAACTAGATAATTCCCAGTCAATCGATGTCAACCAAAGGTCAATCCACTTAGAATCAAGCTAATCATACCGAACAAGCATTAAGACAAATCCGGCCGCATTTGAGCTAGGCCTTGGCAGTAGTGCCAAGCCTAGCTGGTGGCATCACCAGTAGCACAAACATCCTTGGGCGGTGCCACCACCCAGGCAAGACACTGCCTCTAGCCTTGCATGCTCTTACTGCCAAGCTTCTTGCCTTCTATCGCAAAACTTCAGTCTTTGAATCCCAAATTGAATTCTAGTCTGATTTTTCCTCTGACATTTTCCTTCAAGGCTCAAATTCACCTCAAAACACACCGACTCTCATTGAGTACCAAAATAGCTAAGTCGAATTTTCCTTAGTTGGCTCTCCTTTCTCCCTCTGTTCAATATTCTTTATTAAAAACGGTTCAATTCTCTTTGAGTCAGAGGAATAAAAGACCTATAACAATCTCTCTTTCAATCAATCTAGAAGCAATAACCCAAAGCATGTCATAGTGCTGCCAAAATCAACTTGAAGCACATCGTAGTGCTAATCTTACTCAACCAAAGTGGAACTCCAATTCAGGTGAACTCTAAGAAGTTATCCCTCTCAAACCAATATATTGTGTTTAAGTCAACTAAAAGAACTACAAAATCAATCTTTTCTTAAAATCAAATCAAATTTCCTTCGCAAAAAGGGAAAACTGTGTGGATTTTGATTCCTATTTGATGGGATATGTAGGAAAACTGTTTCATAACTTCAAATCCCAAAACACCAAAAACTCTTCTTTTCCCAAATAAATTTGTTTTAATATTATTTTAGTGAATATGTGGTTAACCTAGAATTTTCATTGAGGGTTAGAGTTAACATCCCTTGTTATTGGCTCGTTAATGTAAATTAAACCTTTTTACCTTATGTTCCTTACTTTATGAATGTTTATATTACTTATTTTATTATATTCATGTATTGTATAACTTGCCATCCTTATAACTTGTTCATGAAATCTATTTTTTTAAGTTAATTGTTCAATGGAAAGCCAAAATTTGAGTTATTGTAACCGAAATCCTAGTCCCGAGCTCAGTCTCGGTTCGAAGGTCTAGTGATTTTATCATTGTGCTATAAATTGGAGTCAAAATGGGTTTTCTTTATTTTTCTCTCAAAAATGAACGTGGCAACTCTATCGATTTTCAAAAATCAAAGAAATAATTTGGCTAAAGCTGCCTTTAGTCCGTGAAAATTTGCCCCCTTTTGATTTGAGAATCCCGGTGCTCGGGCTAGGCCTTATTGTTGGTGACTCTACTAGGGATAAATTTTTTTAAAAGTTAAAGAGGACTACTAATTGGTTAGAAAAGAAATGAATACTCTCTTTTTTAAAATAACTTTTATTTAGGCTTTTTATTTAACTATTAACTTTGCATGAATCACTTTTGCATAACTAGTTACAAATCAAAAATTTCGGATAGCGAGTGGTATCGACCTAGCAACTCTCTTTAAGTATATTGAGGGATAGCAAAAGTATCCATGCAATGAATCTTCAATCTTTTTGAAGTGTAATGGGTAGTAGTACTATTGGACCCACGCGAGGCTCTTTGACTCACATGTGGTTAGGTATATCACTGCCCTAGTGTGACAGGTACCCTTTAAACCAATCCACCTAATCTTCATGTAATGAATATTAGATCTTGGACCTTAAGGCCCGTGAACCATAATATTGTTAAATTGTCATCATGAAACCTTTTTCACATGCCATGCTCATATATCCATTATAGTTGGACCAAGAAACCTTTGAGTCAAACACATATAAACCAAAAATCCCTTTACTCATGACCTAACTAAGATGATCATACTATCTTAGATTAGGAACCCATTTTAAACCTTGGTTAAACTAGGCCTAACCTATGGTTCTGATCTTTTGAAGGTACCAATGGCTGACTTACCCGGAACTAAAGTTGGAACTGAGTTTGAAACCATGAACACACTCCTTACTAACCTCCTAATGAAGCAAAAGGAGAGTTTCCAAGCCAGGCTTGATTCTGCATTGAAAGCTCAACATATTCGCTTTAATGAAGCCTTAATCGAACAACATAATGTTATTAACAAAGGTTTAGTTCTCAACAAGCCTATTTTTACCAAGCCCTAAGTGCCCAAGATGATCTTATCCAAAATGCAATGGGTCACTCAATCAAGATTATGGATAACATGAAGGAATCCATTGGTTAGATCAAGCTAGATTCAAATGGCCTAAGTATCATACCCAGCTTTAATCTATATGGTGCTATCCCACAACTTGTTGTATCGTCGAATCTTTTTTAGGACAAAAGATCCATGAAGAAACTCAGGATTATGGTGCTACATCACAAGAGAGAAACCATAAAAGGCACAAGAAGAATGACGCCTTCACTTTCAATACTATCTCTAATGAACTGATTCTGAAAAGAGTTAAGCTAAGGGTTGAGGCTAAAAGGAATGGTGAACCATATGAAAAAGATTTTCCTTATTATTGTTTTCTTGAACTTTGGTATTGCCCTTTAACCCAAAAACTGACCCTAAGGTTTGAAATGTTCTTTGATGTTAGGCTCAACTTAGAAAGATGCAGGCCAATTGGTGTGATGGAGAAGGATTGGGAAGAAAGCATGAAAGCTACTCTCTTTAAGCAAGTTTTCATGATTGAAAGTGGAGTAGAAGCAGATCCTACAAAGCTAATCTAGACCACTCTTTTCCCACCACAAAATTGGCACTATGAAAAGATAGCCTGCCTTGATAAAGCTGAGCTAGAGTCATCTGACTCTGAGTCATCCAAGTCTGAGTAATCTGAATCCGAGTCATCCGAGTTCGAGTTGCTATTTTCTTCTCCTAGCTTTGGGTCTTTAAAAGACCTTTTCAATTTTTATTTTAACTTTGATGTAACCTATGATGCTGGGATTTTTGCTCATAATAAAATGTATGCCTTTTTCTCTTACTTTCCTTTGTCAGACTTCCCATTTCATGCATCTAATCATAATGAGACATTAAAAAAATTGAAATAAAGATAAAGAAGAATCAATTAATTTTAGCACGAAATTCACATCATGACTCATTTTCTTAAGGATTCAAGGGCTATTTGCATGAGATCCTAATGACCTAACAAAAATTGATCCAAACATTGCAAAATTCAACTTCCATCTGCACCCTGACTGAGACAACTCCTTGTTCCTTAGTTTATAGGATGAAAGCAATTCTTCCAATTAAGATACAAATATAATTTGTCAGGATATGCATGAAAGTCAGCTAGATGAAACAGAATGGATCATAGGATATCATGATCAGCTGAATGACATAAACGAGAAAATGATGGATGCCTTGTATAAGATTCAGGGTTATCAATAGAGGATTTAGACATTTCAACAAAAGGGTGACCGACAGAGGGTTAGAAGAAGGAAACTTAGTCCAGAATGAAATCAGAGCTCCAATTCATGATCCAAGGGGAAAATTTTGACTTAACTGGACTGGTCTATACATACTCAATAAGATCCTATCTTGCGGAGGTATCATACTCATGGACCTACATGGAAATGAATTCTTGAATCCATACAACCTAGATCAACTTAAAAGATATTTTATGTAATGTAATAAGTTATGTAAATAGAACTACAAGGACCTGGTTCTTCCGAAAGAAAATAATTTAAATGAAAAAAAGTGTTACAGAGATACGTAGGCAACCCACTTTAGGGTACGATCCAAAACACACTAAAAGCATAATTTTTTTTTATGCCAAATTTAATTGACTCTCGCTCCCTAAGTTGAAAACTTATAAAGGCGGCTTAGATAAAAATTAGAACAGTTCGGTGAGTCAAAAATCTGAAAAGGCGGCTCAGACAAAAATTAGAGCAATAAAAGAAAAAAAAAGGTGGATAAAAAGAAAAATAAAGAAAAAAAATTTCTCATTTTCACCATCTTATCTGACAAAATCATCATCCCATTTATCATAGATTTTTATCTCGTTCATTCCATTCAAAAGTCAATGTCATAGATCAAAAATCAACTCTTGTCTTGTCTTATTCAAATCATAAAATCCAAACCAATGTCAAAACATCAGAGTAAAAATGAAGAATCCTATCTAATTCTAGTTAGACAGAAACAAAACAGAAAAGAAAAAAAATCCTAGCTACAAGTCCTTCTCCTCTTAGGATGGATATCTTTGTCATCATTTGAGTCGTCATCAACTGACCTCTTTCCAAGTGCTTTATCAAAAGCCCTATCCTCAGTCATCGTCTCCGCACCTTTATTGTCAACAGTCTCCTTATCCGTCTCCATCATCTTTGTCGTTCTCCAGCTGATGTCTTTATAACAGTCATAACTTTTTCGTCCGTCTCTATCTATGCTTCTAGCTCTTTTATCAAGGAGGATCACCTAGTCTTCTCAGTAGGCTAAACCGAGATAATGAACCAAGCATTATACCCCCTTCCAACCTATTTGACAAACTAGCCAGTCTAACAAAGCGCATAGACCTCCTTCAGCCATACATTATGGCTCGAGCCACAACAGCATTTATCACGGATGTAGGGAAAATAGCTCCATCTAGTGGAATACCCTATGACTGACCCATCTGCCTCGAAATCTGGGTACTTTGATAGAAGGTCGTCAGCCTCATTCCTATCAAATACACCATCCTATAGCCAAAGCTCATTGTCATGAAGGAACCAATCTCATACCAAGGGTAATACCATAAAACACTGTCTAGATCCAACTCCAATAGCCAAGCAGTCCACTCTCTCTATGAGTCAAAGTGGATCAGGGTCAGCGCATGCATTACCTAGTAGCAAAATAAGGTAACCTATTTGGAGGACCAACTACCTGGAGATGATCCTTTAGCCAGATCTAAGCCATCCCCCAAAAGAAGTTAGAAACCGTAGGGGTTTAGACAAAAAAAAAAAAAAACCAAAGGAAAATATGAAAGTGTTATACCTGAAGAATAACCGGGTTCACATACCAAGACCCCTGCACTTTGTAATTAGCTGCCAAACTCAGAAGGGTCTCAGCCAAAAGCAGACTTACTATAATACACCCATGCTCCATCTGAGCCACCAACTATACTATCTCAATATCTACCCATCTAGGACTACTGAAAAATAGACATCCAGCAGTTAGACAAAAAATCAATGCAAGCATCCTGAGCTTCTGCCTCCTGTGATCCTCAAGGTCTTGAAATTTAGTAATCACTGCAGTAAGGTCAACTCTATCTCCAAGAACCATGGAACTAGCCAAATTATATCCCAAACCAAATAATTTCCTAAAAGATAGGAAATGCCCAACCCTAGACTCCGGAACAACCAAAGTAGCATCCGGGTTGCTGCCCAGAATAACACTAAACTCTTCAAAGGTAGAGCACATCTCCTTCATGCTAGCTCCAAAGCAGAATACATGGTCGATAGGATCCCAAAAGTTCACACAGGTATCTAGAAAGTCTCAATCTACTCTTACTCCCCTCAGGATCAAAGAAGAACTGATCTCATACCTACCTAAATTCATCCGATCAACCTTATGCAAATTCTTTGTCCATAGGAACATGTAGTGACTAAAGTAGGTTCCATTGGGGGACAATATTAACTCAAGAAAATGGAGAGAATTTAAAAGAAAATGGACAAGTTAAGAATGATTTTCACAGAGCAAAAAAGGCTATATAAAAGTGAAAAAACTAATCCAGAATGAACTAGGATTTGGTGGTAGCCTGCTTTGGAGATGGCGGCACTACCCAAGCATCTTGGCAGTAGCACCATGCCTAGCTGGCGGCACTGCCAGCTTCATAAGCTGCCCTTGTTGACAGTTCCTCTTCATGGTGGTGGTGGTATTAGCCCTTCAGTCAGATGGTAGCTCTGTTTTCTTGGGTTTTAAGCCATAGGATTCCAGAATAAAATTTTTGGGGCATTTTAGGACATACATTGCCTAAAATTATAAGCACGATCTTGCATCAAAATTGCATAAATTTTACACGACAATATAAAAACATCAAAATGCATAAAAATCCATTCAAAATAGAGGGTGCATAGCTATCATAACATGCATACATCCAGCATCCATAAAGCATAAACATCATATACAAAGTTTAAAAGTTCAAAAAACAAAAATAGAATCAGAATCTCAACCTCTCCTCCTCTGACGATGAGGATCCTCTTGTTGATGGGTCTGACTGTCAACCTTCATCTGAGTCAGTAAGGAGGTGATGGCCATCTCCATCCAGTGCCCCCATCCAATAAGTCCACCGAATATAGCCAGCAGGAACCTACATTGATACAAGGAACAGTATAAGCAACAGAAATTATCAAATGATCATTTCCAGAGGTAAGCAAAAGACATGTACCATAATGTTCTTAGGAAAGTCTGGGGCAAGATGATGAATTGTATCCGGAACATGGTAAGTCCTAATTTGACTATTGCCTCCCATATAAGGAACCTCCCCAGTAATCTCCAAAAAAGGGTTAAAGGCAACCTCCTCTCTATTTCCTGCAATGGAACTTAGATATCCAGCTGCTAGGGGAGCCACAATGGATGCTTTCTCACATCCCACACTATAGGGTTATGACGGTCCTAGGGCATGAGAATAATTCACATAACCAGTACCACGAAGAACCTAAGTTACATGCTTTCATTTCACTTAATCATTTTTATGACATATATATATATATATATTTTTAAACACTTTGAGTTTTATAGAAAATCGGACAGAGTCTCCTCTGTAATATTAACATTGCCCAAATAGAAAAACATAACAAAACACTTCTAATGTCAATGTCAAATCCCAATTCAACCTCCAATACACAACTCACATCAGTTCTTACTTATGCCGACTCACAATACATAATCTTTATCAACTCATATAATGGTTTCATACATCACAGATCATATGACAGTTCCCTGTAATATCATTCATACATATGCCAATATCATATGAGCTTACCATAGCAGTTACATTCCCCTGTTGCAATATATACATTCATATACATACATCATAACATACAATTACATATTTACATATCCACAAGTCATACTCAAATATATATACAACTAATATCATGGAGTGAACTATACTACTCTAGGAAAAGACTATACATCTGCTCCGCGGCTGGAATTACAAAAGTAGCCGGGGATGACCGTGTCTCACTCTCCTTTCCCTGAAATGGTTCAACATAGAGGGGTGAGTATAAAATATTCAGTGGATCTATAAATATGAAATGCATTACTAA
>CANXYC010648201.1:0-28004 GCA_948193065.1 Aleurites moluccanus | reverse complement strand
AACTTGATTTTGCACAATAAATATGAATGATCTAGCAATAAATGATTATGAACTTGTTTAAAGGTTGTTCTCTCTTCATTTAATACAAATCAACTCATATTTATAGTCTTGAGTTAAGAAAGAGCCGTTTAGACTCATTTTCCCACAATAAATGCTCCTGAGAATTCGCTCCAATGGCTATTTTACAATTGAGTCGCACCCGCGACTGGCTTTACTCCTTTTGGCTCAAAGAACACCATATTTGAATTTTTCAAGTCACGCCGCGATTTTTTGCGAGATTCAAATTTCAAACTCTGTTTGAACTTTTTCACACCTGCGACTGAGTTTGAACAGTCCTGCGAATATGTCTGGTCCCGCGACTGAATCATATCGTGCCCGCGACTAAATCACACTGTTCAATCTTAAGCTACTGGATGTTTTGAATTATGTAAACTTTAATTTCGCGCCTGCAAATAATTCTGTCACACCTGCAACTTCACTTAGTCAAACCCGCTACAATCTTGTGTCGAGCCCGCTACTGGATGGACGCTATTCATCTTGAAGCTACTGGATGTCTTGAATTATCCGGACCTTAATTTAGCGCCCGTGACTTTAAAGTGTTGCGCCCGCGACTTGAATCTTTTCAAGACTGTGACTGGATTTGTCGCACCTGTGACCAAGCTTGAATCTAGAGTCGCACCCGCGACTACAACTGGTCGCGCCCGCGACTAAGCAGCATCTTGCAATACTTCAGAGAAATTCTTGGAGATTCTTGCACATAATCAAAAAAACTTATTAGTCCAATAATTTGTTGTTTGTAACCATCAAAATGAGTATGAAGAAGACCTTAAGGTCTAACAGGGTTGCTGGGGTTAAATAGACCAGTGCCCCATAAAACACGCTTGCCAGCTTGCCTCGCCAATCTTGCCTTGGCAATGCTACCTCGTATAAGCCAGCTCGCCATTCTCATTTCGTATTACCCAGCTCGTACTTTCAGCTCACCAAACTGATCTGGCAATGCTATCTTGCTATTCCAGCTCACATATATCACCTCGCATATGCTACCTCGTCAGACTCTCCTTGCGAACTCTTCCTTGCATAAGCCACTTCGCTTCTTCGCTTCTTAGCCTCTTCGCTAAACTCTGCTTCGTGAACTGCCACTTCGCACATTCCCTCTTCACATAATGCCTCTTCGCATAATGCCACCTCTCTTTTCCTCTTTGCCAAACCTCTTTGCCAAACCCTCTTCGCCTTTCCTCTTCTCCAAACCTCTTCACACATGCCACCTCTCATATGCCTCTTCGCCAATTGCCACTTTAGTAATTTCACCTCGTCACTTCGCCATTTCACCACTTCACATTGCCAGCTTGCAAAATGCCACTTTGTATTTTGCCGGCTCGCCATACTAAGACTCTGCTAAGTTGAAACCTTTCCTGAACAACTTACACTTAACCAGCTCGCAAATGAGCTACAAATATCCAAACTTACTAATTCTTTTTGCCACTTAAAATAGACATATAGAGGCTCAACATATCAAAAATTTAAATCACTAAGACCAATACACAAACCATGGTGACTCTCTAAAAGTCACTCAGACTTACTGCCCCAAAATCCAACCAAACAAACCTGATAAAATCCACTCTCAACTGAGATATACTTATCCAAAAATTCTGAAATTTTACAGCCAATATCACAATGCATAAAGGAACATTTTCCATGCTTACACCTTTAGCTAAATTTGCCCCAGTCATTCCCAGTAAATTCAAACCGACACTGCCTTTTTGCAGAAACACTCAACTAGACCAGCGTTGCTCAAATAGACATAACTCATCACACACACAGAATTTTTCCAAGCAAATTTAAAGAATTATAGTTAAGACATAAACTCACAACTTTCATGTTTTACACTTTACCAAATTATTTCTTTAGAATATGCAATTATCATCACAAAATCCTGCAATTGCAAATTGGAAATTCTAAAATTCTCAAATATTCATATTTGTAATTAATTAATTCTCCAAACATACAATTTAATAAAATACAACAAAATTGGCAGATATTACACTTTACTTATTGTCTTTGTATATTGTTTTCTTGAATCTTCCCTAAGAAATTGTACTATTATTAAAGTTTCTTGATTATGTAGCCATTGTTAATTGAATTCTTGATATATATAAATGTATTGATTGATGTTCATTATTGGACAACATTTTTACTTACCCTATTTATGGGACCATTGATAGTACTACTCTCCCAATGGGGTAGATGTTTGTTTATCGGGCATTGTACACAGTGTATTGTATTAGGGACCTTATCTAGGAGGGGGTTAAGGTCCTAGACATATAATCTGATCAACAGTATGACTATTGACATGCTACTTAATTGCAACCTCTATCCATTGTTCATTGGATTTTGCTAACTGTCATGGATATAGAACATTTGATTCGTAGTCTTTTCTTACAAGTGACCAATGTTATTGATTATATGATTATTCCTATTGAACTATATTGTACTTGAAACTGGATATTGAATTCCATTAGAAACCTTATTTCTTGGCATTGATATTATTATCTTGGAATATTGTAATTTGTTATTGAATGACCTTCCTTGTGAGTACCTAGCCTCACAAGTGAAGGACTATATATGTTATTCACTGAGATTCATCTCACCCCATTGTGGTTTATCCTTTTCAGAATTTGATAGATAGCGACGATTCCATTTCCTCTCTCTTCCTTCAGGAGTGGAATTTGCCTTATCTATGTAATGACTCCTTATTTGTATTTATGGATCTTTCTATAGTACCTCCATGATATGTAATAATAGATTTAGTAATGATAATGTAAAATGAAGCTATGTTAATGGGATGTAATTATTACACTATATATACAGTGTAAAGTATTGGATTGGAGAAAATGATAATAAATGTGGTATGCACATTGTAGTATGGGATGAGTATGAGAATAGAAGTGTTGATTTGTGCAGGTTGTGTAAATGTTGGTTATGAAGAGAGGGACTTTGAGTCTTGGGTAATATATTATAAAAATGGAGTAGTTATGGTAAATTTTCTGTAGAAATGTAGAATGGGGTTATACGGGTTTAAGTAGCCTTATGCCTTTCCCATACCATAGGACCATCAAATCTCCTAAAATGAGGGATGTGACAGAGTTGGTATCAGAGCAAAGAAATAAAGGAAACATAATTAACTAGGTATAATAAGTGTCTTAATTATATAAGTGTACCATGGAGCATTAGGATTTCTGTAACGTCAATTGTTGTTATTTGTTATGTGTTCATTTGTATTCCACTAATTGATATCTATTCCTTTTATGTGTTTATAGAATATGCCGCTATAAGGACGTCTGAGAGGTAGGGGACGGGGCAGAGGTGCTATTCGTTCGGAATCTATTAGGCGGGGTTCTTCTCGATCTGGTAGGAGAAGGAAGGCTGAGGAAGTTTCCCAAGTAGTACTAGATAGAGCTGAATCAGTTGAACCGCCACAGATAAGAAAAAGAAGAGAAAGAGAAGAGGAAGTTGTGGCAGAGAATGTTAATATTATGAATAAAGCATTGATGAGAGAAAATGAGCGATTAAGAGAAGAAATAGAAGAGTTGAGGCAACACAAGCCAGATAATATACCTGTACCACCCCCATAACCTGTAATTCCTCCACCAGTAGCAGTGCCACCTCCTGTGGTTCCACCTGTAGTACCGATGGTTAGACAGGTTATTGATGAAGGGGGAGTTACTATATTCAGTTTTTTGAAACTTAGACTACCAGAGTTTGGAGGTGAGCAGGGAGATGACCCTAGCCTTTTCATAGATCGCCTAGAAAACGTGGTGAAGATGTTGCCTTGTTCTGATATCAGGGCTATTGAGTTGATTGGTTTACTGCTTAAGGATAGAGCCTGGGACTGGTTTGAGAGGCACATTGGGGAGCGGTTGTATGGAGATAATCCGCCTACCTAGGTTGAGTCTAAACATGCTATGCTTGATGAGTTCCTTACAGAGGGAGAAAAGAGTAAACGTATGCTACAATTTGAAAGATTAGAGTAGGGAGTTTGACTGTACCGGAGTATGCTAAGGAATTTTTGAGGCTAGCAAAATTTGCTAGACAAATTGTTCCTAATAAAGCTGCGGAGATCCATAGGTTCAGAAGAGGACTACATGCTTCCCTCCACAAATCACTGTTAGCAGTGGAGTTCACATCCTTAACAAAGTTGATTGATAGCATAACTCAGATAGAAGAAAAATATAAGGATGAGAGGGCAAAGAGGGAGTAGAAAAGGAGAGATGGAAATAGGGGACAAAGTAGTCAGAGGAGGACAGGAGAATAGAGCTATCAAAGTAACCTTGCAGAGAGTGGTTTTAGGCCTTTACAGAGCCAGCCAGTAGCTAGTATGGGTAGAGGGAAGAGTAGATCCGAGGTTGTTTCATCAACTCCTCGAGCATCTACTAGTGTACATCAGACAGATCAGTCCTCACAGAGTATTCCTATATGTGGGACTTGTGGCAGACGGCATTCTGATACATGTCGATGGTTGACGGAGGCTTGCTTGAGATGTGGCCAGTGGGGCCATTTTATTAAAGACTGTCCACTCACCGTAGGTCAGTAGGGTCAACAGAGAGTTACTGCATCCTCACAGCCTATAGTTCAGCAGACTTAGGGTATTTATAGACCCCCAATGGGCAGGGGTAGAGGTCATAGTACTACATAGGGTTCTTCTCAGCCATCCTCATGCAGAGGACAGGGCAGAGTATTCGCCTTTAATCAGCAGGAGGCAAGAGCATCTAACACAGCTGTGGAAGGTATGGTTTTAATTCAAACTGAGTTGGCTAAAGTTTTGTTTCATACTGGTACTACCCACTCTTTTGTATATTATGCTTATGTGAACAAATTTGGAATGGATAGTAGTCAAATGGAAATGCCATTAGAGGTTTCCACACTCTTAGGAGACATTATTGTGGTAGATAGAGAGTACAGAAACTGTAGAGTGGGAATTGAGGGGAGAAACATACTAGTAACCTTAATTGAATTACCAGTGTTGGAACTAGATATTATATTGGGTATGGATTGGTTATCACAGAATCGAGTTTCTATTGATTGTTATGAAAAGAAAATAGAATTTAAACCAAAAGGAAAGTCGAGTTTTGTGTATCAGGGTGAGAGAATGGGGGTGATGGCGAATATAATTTCAGCCATTGGAGAGAGACGACTATTACGGAAGGGATGTGAAGCTTATTTAGCACATGTAGTGGATACCCGGGCAATTGGTTCTGATATTACTCATATTCCTATGGTAAATGAATTTGTGGATGTATTTCCTGAGGAGTTACCAGGTTTACCACCATAGAGGAAAATTAAGTTTGAAATAGAAGTTTTGCCGAGAACTAATCTAATATCCATTCCTCCATATAGAATGGCACCAATTAAGTTAAAGGAGTTGAAGATCCAGTTGTAAGAATGATTGGATAAAGGGTTCATACAACCCAACAATTCACTTTGGGGTGCGCTGGTTCTTTTTGTGAAAAAGAAAGATGGATCTTTACGTATGTGTATAGATTACCGGCGGCTTAATAAGGTGACAATTAAAAATAAATGCCCATTGCTAAGAATTGATGATCTCTTTGATCAATTTCAAGGTGCTAGTTGTTTTTCAAATATTGATCTACGATCGGGTTATCATCAGTTGAAAATCCAGAAGGAAGATGTGATGAAAACTGCTTTTAGAACCCGATATGGTCATTATGAGTTTTTGGTGTTGCTTTTCGAGTTAACAAATGCTCCTGTCATTTTTATGGATCTAATGAATGAGATCTTTAAACCGTTCTTGGATAGATTTGTTATTGTTTTTATTGATGACATCCTTATTTATTCTAAAAGTAAGGAGGAACATGAAGAACATTTGAGAATGGTATTGCAGACTCTTCGGGAGCATCAGTTGTATGCCAAATTCTCGAAATGTGAATTTTGGCTTTCTGAAGTGTGTTTTCTAGGTCATGTTATCAGTGGAGAGGCTGTTAAAGTTGATCCCAAAAAGGTTGAAACAGTTGCAGAATGGCCTAGACCAACTAATGTGACCGAGATTCGTAGTTTTTTGGGAATGGCTGGTTATTACCGTCGTTTTGTGAAGGATTTCTCTAGGATAGCCGCGCCATTAACCAGATTAACAAGAAAGAAAGTCAAGTTTCAGTGGGATGATACTTGTGAAGAGAGTTTTCAGAAGCTCAAAACTTGTCTCACTACAACTCCCGTATTAGCATTACCTACAGGCACCGGTGGATTTGCTGTTTACTGTGATGCTTCAAGAGTAGGACTTGGATGTGTATTGATGCAGTATGGGAAGGTGATTATTTATGCATCCAGGCAATTAAAGAAGCATGAAGTGAATTCTCCCACACATGACTTGGAAATGGCAGCAGCTGTTTTTGGATTAAAGATTTGGAGACATTATCTGTATGGGGAAAAGTGTGAAATCTTTAACGATCATAAAAGTCTTCAGTATATTATGCAACAAAGATATTTGAACTTACGACAACGAAGATGGGTGGAGCTAGTCAAAGATTATGATTGCCAGATACTTTATCATCCTGGTAAAGCAAATGTAGTGGTCGATGCTTTAAGTAGGAAGTCAATGGGCAGTCTATCTCACAATGCCATAAGTAAAAGACCGTTGATCAAACAACTGAAAGAGTTGTTCAATATGGGTATCTGGTTAGAGATAACTGATTCAAAATATGTGTTTGCACACTTTCAAGTGAGGCCAATGTTCATTGATGAGATTGTAGCCTCACAGGATAAAGACCCATATTTAGTAAAGTTAAAGGAAGATATGGTAAAGTATGCAGATGATATATCATTTGAGAAGTCTCCTGACTTCAAGGTGGAAAATGGTATACTAAAATTGGGACATAGATTATGTGTACCTGATGTGGATGTATTACGGGAGAAAATTATATAAGAGATGCATCATGCACCTTATAGTGTTCATCTTGGAGCAACAAAGATGTATCATAATTTGAAGAGTTGTTATTGGTGGCTTGGTTTGAAAAAGGATGCCTAGCTTGTCAACAAGTGAAAGTTGAACACCAGAAACCTTCGGATTTGCTACAAGAGATTGCATTGCCGGAGTGAAAATGGAAACAGATAACTATGGATTTGATAGTTGGGTTGCCACGGACTGCAAAGGGTTATGATTCAATTTGGGTTATAGTGGATCTACTTACCAAATCAGCACATTTCTTGGAAGTTAATACCACCTATACAGCAGCTTAGTATGCTCAATTGTACATTGATCAAATTGTAAAGCTGCATGGAATGCCAATATCCATAATATAGAATAGAGGTACTCAGTTTACTTCCCAATTTTGGCAGAAGTTCCAAGAAGCATTGGGTACACAGCTGAATTTCAATACTGCATTTCATCCACAGATAGATGGACAGTCAGAGAGGACCATACAGACATTGGAAGATATGTTGAGGTTATGTATTCTTGACTTCGGAGGCAGTTGGGACAAGTATTTATCATTGGTCAAATTTGCGTATAATAATAGTTATCATTCCACCATTGGTATGGCTCCATATGAGGCATTGTACGGCCGGAAGTGTCGATCACCAGTGTGTTGGATAGAACTAGGTGAAAAGGCAATTGAAGGGCCTAATTTGATTCAAGAGACTATGGAGAAAGTACCAGTGATCAGAGAAAGAATCAAAACTGCTTTCAATCATCAAAAAAGCTACGCAGATCCAAAGAGAAATGATGTACAGTTTTCTATAGGTGAACATGTATTCCTTAAAATTTCTAGTATGAAAGGAGTGATGAGATTTGGGAAGAAGGGTAAATTGTCGCCTAGGTATTTAGGACCATTTGAAGTATTGGATAGAGTTGGCAATGTGTCCTATCGCTTAGCTCTTCCTCAGAGCTTAAGCCACGTACATCCTGTCTTCCATATTTCTATATTGAGAAAGTATGTACCGAATCCGTCACATGTTTTTCCAGTGCAAAAAATTAAAGTAGATAAAGACTTGTCATATGAGAAAATTCCTATTCAGATTATAGATAGACAAGTGTGGAAGTTAAGGAATAAAGAGATTTTAATAGTGAAAGTACGATGGAGAAATCAAAGTACTGAAGAGTCCACTTGGGAAAGCGAATTTCTTATGCAATAGAAGTACCCTCATATGTTTTCTTCATGAGGTAAGACTGTTTTTAAATTCGAGGACAAATTTAATTGTAGGGGGTAGAATGTAATAACCCAAACGATTATAGTAGAAAATCCAAATCGGGTAGAATTTTTTTTTTAAATTCTCCAGAGAGCAATAACCAAAAATTTATTAAGAACAATGAAAAATAGATATTATAGTGAATTATAGAATTTAAATGAGAATTAAATCGAATAGAATACGCAATATAAACATAGTTAAAGATACTAGAGTATTAAAAAATTATAGCAAAGTAAATTGAAAATACTTAAGAGTTAATTAATTAATTAATTATTAATTAATCAAGGATTAGCCTAAAAAATCAACAAAAGTGACTAAATAATTATATATATATATATAGGTATATATCTATAATTATTTCTATAATTTAAAAGGATTTAATTATATGGTTTTTCTTTATTGCTTTTTCTTCATTTTTCTTTTGCCTAATTTTCCTATTGGACCATTTGTTGTATAAGAAGATAAGTATGATAAAAAGAACCCATCATCTTCTCCCATTTTCTCCCATGGTTGAAATTTTCATGCTTTCTCCATGGAAATTTCTTCTTCATAACTTCCTAAAATCACATGATTTAGCATAAATTCCTTCACAAATAATTCTTCCCCTAACACCTAATTGAATTATTTGGGCTTATATTGAGATTTGGAGCAATTTTTCTCCAAGGTAAATTTCTTAACAAGTTTTGAAATTCATTTTTGATGAGTTATTTGAATGATTAAATGATTAGGTGATGTGTTTAAAGTAGAGAAAGTGATTGGGAATTCTGAAATTTTCTGTCTCAGGAATTTCCTATGACTTGGCAGTTGGACTCCATTTTTGTATCCTTAGAGATAGAATGTGAAAATATGAAAAACACAAAAGTTGTAACTGTGTATGTGTAGAATATATGTTCTTTAGAAAGTTTTGACTGAATCCTTCTGTGCTGGGAGATATGAGTCTCCAAACATGACTGACTCAGATAGGGTTTCATTTCTGTGAAATTCTTGAAACTCTATAAAAAGTTGGAGCCAAGTTTTGAGGTCTTTAATATAGGAATTTGACAATATTCAAAACATAAAAGTTGAAGATATACATGTCAGAAATATTTTGTATTTTGTAATTTTTATCAAATTTTCACTGTATTGTTAACTATGGACCCCTGAGATAGACTAGCTCGGGTTAAAGATTTCAGAAGTGTAACACTTCTGAAATTAGTAAATATGAGGATCTTAGGATCCGAATCAGGGGAAAGTTAAAACATGAGAAATGTTTCATTATGTCTTAGCTAAAATTCAGTAAAAACAGAGTAGCATTTGGGTTTACACATAATGAGTTATAAGTGAAAAATCAGGATATATTTGGGTAAAAATTTCAGGATTTCTGAATGTTATTTATAATTTAGGTTTGCTTGTTGTATTTTAATGTATATAGGTTTCTAAAATGAGATTTATGATTATTATAGCTGCACAATGGAGAGATAAAGGAAAAGATAAGGAAGTGAAAGACCACCATTTTAGTTTGTACTAGGAGGTTGGACACATTAGAATTTTTGGGTGAGTAATATATATGTTTCTTTACTTATTGTCTTTGGATATTGTTTCCTTGAATCTTCCCTAAGAAATTGTATTATTATTAAAGTTTCTTGATTATGTAGCCATTGTTAATTGAAACATTGATATATATAAATGTATTGATTGGTGTTCATTATTGGACAACATTTTTACTTACCCTATATATGGGACCATTGACAGTACTACTCTCCCGATGGGGTAGATGTTGGTTCATCGGGCATTGTGCACAGTGTATTATATTGGGGACCCTATCTAAGAGAGGGTTAAGGTCTTAGACGTACAGTCTGATCAATTGTATGACTATTGACATGCTACTTAACTGCAGCCTCTGTATTTTGCTAACTGTTATGAATATAGAACATTTGGTTCACAGTCTTTTCGTGCAAATGACCAATGTTATTGATTATATGATTGTTCCTATTGAACCATATTGTACTTGAAACTTGATATTGAATTCTATTGGAAATCTTATTTCTTGACATTGATATTATTATCTTGGAATATTGTAATTTGTTATTGAATGACCTTCTTTGTGAGCACCTAACCTCATAAGTGAGGGAATATATATGTTATTCACTGAGATTCGTTTCACTCCTTTGAGGTTTATCCTTTTTTAGGGTTGATAGACAGTGACGATTCCATTTTCTCTCTCTTCCTTCAGGAGTGGAATTTGCCTTATTTATGTAATGACTTTTTAATTGTATTGATGGGTCTTTCTATAGTAGCTCCATGGTATGTAATAATAAATTTAGTAATGATATTGTAAAAATGGAGTTATGTTAATGAAATGTAATTATTACACTATATATGCAGTGTAAAGTATTGGATTGGGAAAAATGATAACAAATGTGGAATGTATATTGTAGTATGAGATGAGTATGGGAATAAAAGTGTTGATTTGTGCAGGTTGTGTTAATGTTGGTTATGAAGAGAGGGACTTTGGGTCGTGGGTATTATATTGTAAAAGTAGAGTAGTTATGGCAAATTTTCTGTAAAAAATGCAGAATGGGGTTCTACGGGTTTAGGTGACCTTATGCTTTCCCCATACCCTAGGACCGTCATATCTCCTGAAATGAGGGATGTAACAATATATATATATATTAGTTTATATCACATAAAAAATAAAAAATAAATTATATAATATATAATATATAAAAAATTAAAAATATATAATATATATAATCAGGTTAGGTTACCCGAATTTGATTCAATTATGTATATTATATATATTTTAATTTTTAAACCCTCATGCCACTGGGCCAGTTTGCATAGCCAACTTGTCAATTATGCTTGCACTATCGAAACTCTTCATATTCATCAAATTGACATCTAAATCATATTTATATTACAATTATATCCATATGGGCCCCCCGTTACATTCTCCCCCACTTCAACAATCGACGACCTCGTCGATTAACTTCAAAGATTGTGTATGTGAATTTATTTCTTGAGATGTCTACCTCGAGATTCTTCTTCTTAACTTTTGGTTCACCACTTTGCTCCATGCCAGATACCCCTCGCAAAACATTAGAATAACAAAACAACAATAGCAGTAAAATATTCATTAGAGAAATTAGACTTAAATAAATTTAATTTTAGCATAGAGAAGTTACACCTTTTCCTAATCACATTGAACTTTCTGCTTTCGAAGGCACTCAGATACTTATTTTGCATCCACACCCCACCTTAAGCAAGGCAAGTACTGGATCTGCTAACATAGATTGTTTTTAAGTTTGCAAAAGACGTCTAACGATCCTTTATCCACTGCCAATTGTGTCCCTTCTTCAAAAGTTCTATATGGGGCCAAATTTTTTTTGAATACCTTTGAATTAATCATCGATAATAATTTGCCAAACCCAAGAAGGATCGAAGTTTTGTCACACAAGTGGGGATTTTCCACTCTTAGATGGCTCTCGATGAACTTTATACTCTTTTAGGGAAAAGCACATTTACCTTGCTTCACAAAAAGCTTGTTCTCTTACAGTTTATTGAAGACTAACTGCATGTGCTCTTGGTGTACTTCTATTGTAGCGTTGTACACAACAATATCATCCAAATACACTACTACAAATTTGTCTAGATATTCATGGAATACACGGTTCATTAGAGTACAAAAAGTAACAGGAGCATTAGTCAAACCAAAAAGCATTATAAGAAATTCGAAAGCACCATATCAAGTAACACATGTGGTCTTTGGTTTATCTCCTTCGACAACCCTAACTTGATGATACCCCGATCGAAGGTCTAACTTCGTAAAGTCTAAGTTGATCAAAAAGATCTGCAGTGAAGGGTATTGGATATTTGTTTCGTACTGTTACCTTATTAAGAGCTCGATAGTCCACACATAGTCTTAAACTATCATTTTGTTTCTTATGAAACAATACCAGGGCACCAAAGGGAGCTTTTGACGGCCTGATGAATCTTGCTTCCAATAACTCATCCAACTGTTTTCTCAATTATGCCAGTTTTGGTGGAGTCATTCTATAGGGAGCCTTAGTTGGTGGCTTTGCTCCTAGGATTAATTCTATTTTGTGATCCACATTTTGACGAGGTGGTAGTGTTCTAGGTAACTATTTTGGTATTACGTCTTTGATTTCCAACATCACATCCTTGATGTCTTCCGAATAATCAAAATTGCCTTCTTGTTACTTTTCTCCGAGGTAGGACTGATAGCAATAGGAATTAAGCAGGGTTTCTCCCCCATCAGTAACAAACAATTTGCTGCTGGGACGTGATAGCTTTGGACTCTTTGTTTTCCCTCATGTTTATAATAATTTATCATTCTCTCCCGTCTCTTGGACATTCCGTATGATTCTTTGAAATTTCAAAATTTCTTTCTTTTATAGAACTAGTGTGACTTAAGTCTATCAATTGACACTGTCGCCTCTAGTATTTCGTTGAATCTTAGCATCAATGGTCAAATGCATCGAGTCAATTTATAGTTTCTTCACACATAAAATAAATATTAGTGTCACCGAAATGGTTATCAAGATCAAAAATAAATTACCCACTTCCCTTGTATCGTGTCCAAGATCGCTATTTTTGTTTTGGTGGCAATTTAATTGACCTGGCCTCTCTTTTCTTAAAATTTATTTGTGGATTGATATGATGGCCTTTTTTTTTCCTCATTATCTATCACCAAACCAAAATTCCTTTGTTAAGGCTCATCCCTTATTGCTCGTCGCTTCTTGCTTATTTTTGTTTATTGTATGAACTTCACGACTAGTTCACCTACAAATACATATCGAAGGGGCACCACATTCTCCAAGGAAAATAAAATAAATGTTAATGTGCCTCATTACCAGGATAACAAAATTAATAATTACCACAATGTAAGAATTTTAGCCACCATTAACCAATATAAAATTTTTGGCAAATTTTGCCCCCAATTATTATAGAAATATGAAAAAATTGTAAGGATAACATAGAAAGTTTACACCTTTTGTATTAGGTGGTTATTTTGCCTTGCTAAATATTAAAGTGCCACCATATTCCCATGTTTCTACCTTTGATCTTAGATTTTGTCACTATATTTGCCCCATCCTAAGCCCCAAATGTTCGATTACGTCTTTTCTTCTAAGGATATATCACTTCGAGAAGTTGCACACCCTAGTACACTTCCAAGGGATGATCCTTCCATATGTTGTTGAAGTTGTCTTCTAAGAAGTCAATTTCCACAACATATTTTGAACTAACTCTGCAAGCAACAAAAATGCTCTTCTTGATTTGGACACCAATAGTTGCCAGCTTATTTTGTCACCTTTGTGATCTTACAATGATTGTTTATGGTTTGGCTGCCATTTTTTACGATTGTGTTCCATATTTTGTCATATGATTGCATTGGTTCTACCTGTTGCTCGATGTTTAGTTCTCTGTTCAGCATAATTCTTCAAATCCTGCAAATAATTATAATAGGATACTACACCCTCCAATTTTGAATAAAACGGGGCCTAAAGCTCTCCAAAAATATCAATATGGGATACCAAACGCTCCGATTTCTGTGAAACGAGGCCTGAAGCCCTCCAAAATATCAATACGAGGCATTATACCCTCCAATTTTAGTAAAACAGGGCTTGAATCCCTCCAAAATATCAATACGGGGCACCGCACCCACTAGTTTATACAACGGGGCACTAGTTTCTCCAATTTTCTTTTCAGGAACATTAGTCCCTTTTATAGTAGAACGAGGCACCAAACCCCCAAATATCAGAACGGGGTACTAGTCCCTCCAAATTCCTTCTTGGTTACCTTAAGCTCTATTGGCAAACTGTGGACTTGTATTATTTTCCTTTCCCCTTTTCCTTTTTTTTTTGTCACACAATCACCTTACGCTTCAAGGACAAACTGATCACATAGAAAAGTGGCTCTCTAGCCAATTATAGAAATCACATCATGACTCGTTAGCTATTTTTCACAATTTACATGTAGGTTACTTCGGCCTTATACTGAGTTTACAATTATAAGTTGCATTGGATCACCATCTGGCTCTCTAGCCTTATTCGTTTGGGACATTATGTCAAAAGATATTTCGTACATCCAACCTTATTGGCCAATTAGCCATTTCCATCTCGTATTGGCCCACTGGCCTAATAAAATAAGCACACTCGCAAGTTTCCTTGCCTTTGTAAAGCGATCGTACATCACTATTGCACCATATTAACATTCGTAAGCCAACCAACCTATTAATTATGCCAATTCACTTGGCTTTCGCATCAACGGTTCTCATTTTTCTTTGCTTATTTCAAGCATTAGTACATCCGCAATTTGCCAACCCGATGGGCTTATACATTTACCTTAAGCATCTCGAATTATTTTCAACAATTACTCCTTATCGGGAGTTTTTTTTTTTTTCGCAAGTTCATCTTGCTACTGTGAGTACCATCACATATTTATATTGATCAAAAGTCTCATTAGCAATGCTAATTATACTATTGACTGTGCCCACTCAAGGACATAAGTGATTCCCACATTTCATATTCAATGGCATGTGACATTAGGCTCCCGCGGGTAATCATCCCCTATGCTCACACCCTTGAATACTCAAATAGGCAAATCATGCCCCAACAAGTTTCCGCAATTGTATAATCACGATGTGTAAACTAGGCTCCCGCATGCTCTCACACCCTAGTTTACATGGGTGATTATTCCATCAAAGTAATGAAGTCCATCGACTTCTCACATTGCTCGAAAAGTGTGCATAGGCCAAGCTCCCGCGGCACACGCCCACTGGCCTACCACACCAAGTTTGCAATAGAAATAGCCAATTTGGCTCTCAATTTTGTGGCCATTGGCCAATGTTATTCACCAATTTGCATCCAACATATTTCATAATTCATTTGGCACCAAGCCAATTCCACTAGCCAACTTGTACGGTGAACGGTTCACCATTCTTGTGTTTCTGTTTTTCCAATTTGCACGCAACATCTTTTGCCATTGGGCTCTCAAGCTCACAGCTTTTAAGCTCTGATACCAAATGTCACGGGGCTAGGGTTTATCAATCCTAAATCCCCGTGCGGCGCCTAGACTTTCGCTCATCTAGGCCATCCTTCCTTCGAATGTCAGGTAACATGCCAACAATTAATACCAATAAATGGACTTATCCGAGTATAGCCAACCTACTAGCCAATTGGGGGAAGCCGTATGACATAATCTTCCCTATATCGTAACCTTTAGCCAAGGAGATACGCGCACTATAGGCCTCGTGCCTTATAGTATCCATAGAGCTCATTCCTTATGGAGACAACGTACTTCTCTTTCCTAAATACGAAGCTCACCTTCTAGTTCACACTAGAGTAGCTCACTTAAGCAACAACTCAATGGCCGACAACTAGGTTCGAAAATAGTGGAGAGCATACACCATAGTACCCCCACCTGTATATGCAATATCAGCAACCTTGACTGCGCAAGCAAGAGAAACTCCTAGGTGCGAGGAGGAGAATACCTCATGACTTCTTCAATATAACTTGAAATGACTCCAAATCTGATATGCCACCATTATAAGGTATATAAAAGCTTTCCACAAGATATTAGACTAAATGTATGGACAAATTATGAGAATTGTTAAACCCTCATGCCACTGGGACAATTTGTATAGCCAACTACCCAATTTTACTTGTACCATCGAAACTTTTCATATTAATCAAATTGACATCCAAATCATATTTACATTACAATTATATTGCTATGAAACCCGTTTAACATGCTTTTAACATATATTTTTAAATCCAATTGATTTTTATTTTGTATAAAAATTATATTATTAAATTAATTATAAAAGTTACATTTTTAAAAATTTTTACAAAATTTTTTTAAACTTTAAAAAATTTATATAAGAGCTGATGTGTTTTTAACACATCAACCCCCTCTACCCGTGAATTTGCCTACAAATCAGACGGAGCATTCAATCTTACAACTCTCGTTCTCTCCTCGTTTTTATCGACCCTATTCTTCTTTTTCTAAAATCTTAAAACCCAAGTCTTTACCTTTGTTCACCATCTTCCTCATTCAAACAACTACTCTCTGTCTTTCTACTTGGGATCTTGGGTTCTTGCTATTTTTCTTTGGATTCAATAATGGAGGCTACATTACCAGTATGCAAACCCAAATCTGTTGTTATTTCAAATCCTCCAGTAAGTTAATTTTCTTCTGTCTTTTCATTTTCTTCTTTCTGGGTTTTAATTGTTTCGATTGTTAAGAGTCATTGGCATGTTATGCACTATAATGAGTATGGTCCGCTTTTCACTGTTTGATTCTTTGTAGCATAAAATTTGTATCTTGATGGGTTTGCACTTTAATTTTCTTATTTATTTTCATTTTCTTCTTTCTGGGTTTTAATTATTTGGCTTGTTAAGAGTCATTTTCATGTTATGCACTGCAATGGGTGTCGGTCTGCTCTGCACTGTTTGATTCTGTGTAGCAAAAATATGTATCTGAATTAGTCAATAAGTGCTCTTTGATGTCTAAAATCTATTTCTTTTGTTTGTAATGTTGAGTTATTATTGATTAAAACTATGTATGCTTAGATGTTTTATTTAATTCGTGAAGGGTTTGTTCATGGGGAGAAGTAGAGGAATTGGGAGTTCCCAGTGTAGCTTTATGGTGGGGAGTAAAGTTAACTTTCCAAGACATAAAGTTAGGGCTGCCCAAGTTAGTCATAAAGCTAAGAACAACGGAGGTGCTCTTGGGGCTACTTGTCGTGCTGATAAAATTTTGATTGCAAATAGAGGAGAAATTGCTGTTCGTGTTATTCGAACTGCTCATGAATTGGGGATACCATGTGTTGCTGTTTACTCAACCATTGACAAGGATGCACTTCATGTCAAATTGGCTGATGAATCTGTTTGCATAGGTGAAGCACCAAGCAGTCAGTCGTAAGTGGTTGCGATTTCCTATGCTACTGCTTCTTCTTCTTCAATCATAACTTTTCAATTCATGTAATCTTTATTGTCTTTTCTGCATCAGTTTTTTAATAAGTCAAATATCTCTTGTTTAACTATCTTTTTATGACCAATTGAGACTGGCCACCCAATTTTTGCTTAGGTAGTTGATGGGTAGAGACTTGATAGAGATTATAGGTTTGAGCTCTTATCCTACTGCACCTGGAAGAAAAGTGTGAAATCTTGAATAGCCAAGGTTATGAGAGATATAAAGAAGCAGGGACAGAAAACTATTAAAAATGACCCTTTTCAAGCACTAAGATGTGTAGTTCCATTAAGGGTCCAACAGAATAATCTTGACTACACCTAAATTGGAACTCAATAGCATATGGCATAAGGAATGTAAAATTATGTTGTCTCTATCCTCTTGTTATGATATCCTGTGCTTACCAAATTATTTTTTTCCTTGTTTGAAGTTTAAACATTATATTTATGTTTCAAAATGACTTGATATAAGAGACAAAGGACCTTTTAGAAATTTGGAAGAATCGCCAAACTTGAGAACCTTTGTAGTTTCTATTATGCCTATTAAAATTGGGTACATATTGTTGTTGATGCTAATCATGTGAAGACCAGGGCCCTGTCACATAATTACTATGTATTGATATTCACAAAGGAAATTAAAATCTATCTGAATAAAATGATAGATTCTATTAGAAGTGTACATGGTTTGGTTTGGTGCTATTTGTAGAAATTTCCAAATCAAACTGTAAATTTTTTATTTGGAATTTTCAAAACAAACTAAATTGTTTAACTAAGCAAACTACACCAAATGGGAACAGAAATTTACAGTTTGATATGGTTTTTGAAATTATTTTAGATAGAAAAGTACAAATATAGTCATTTAGTTAAGTGTAAAGCACTTATCTAAAAACACTTATAATACCCAGTAGAATTGAATATATGCATATGATTAAAAATTAAACACTAAATTGAATAAACACATCCAATATAATTTTTTAATAGAACCATATCAAGTGAAATAGTTATAAGTTTTCCACACAATATGTTACTTATTAATTCCAATATTGCTGCTTTTTTTTTCCTTCTTTTCTTTTTTTATTTCTTTGTTTTGAGGTAGAAAAAGCAATTTGGCACTTGCACAGTCATTTAGTTCCCATTAAATTTTCAGAACACGTGTTGCACATTTGAATGATAGTGGCAAAATTTGTATGTTTGACTTTGACCCGTATTTCAACAGCTACTTGTTGATTCCAAATGTTTTATCGGCTGCCATTAGTCGCGGATGTACAATGTTGCACCCTGGATATGGCTTCCTTGCTGAGAATGCAGTATTTGTTGAAATGTGCAGAGAACATGGAATCAACTTTATTGGGCCTAATGTAAGTAGAATCCAAGAAATTGTACAAAAGTCAGATAATTTTCCTTTTATTCTCTAGAGCTTAGCTAGTATTTATGGATGCAACTATTAATTTAATGGGCATTCTTTATTTAATTTAGTTCAACTTGTAGAATGCAATTGTACACAATAAAGTGTTTGTTAGAATGTAATTGCACATAATAGGTTCTAATCATATAAAAAATTCAATAATTCAGTTCACTACGATCTACAAAACATGGACTAAATGTTGCTGCCTTACAGAACAACAAAAAAACTTGGGAGATGGCCATAAGTATGTTGCAGATGAGTTGAAAAACTCCAACTTTTTATTGCCATAGTTAATACAATGCAATATGATAGGAAAGTTGAACACATCGTGATAGAAAAGAGGAAGAAAGAAACATATAGACTTAAACTAACTTGGAGGAGAGGAATGCAATATGATTTAGAAGTATTACAATTACCAGAACATGTCGTCAAAAATCGTTTAGGGTGGAAATAAATAATCTTTATATAGCCGACCCAATTAATTTTGGAATTAAGGCTAAGTAGAGTTGATACTCAATATAATGCAATATGCAACTGGAAAGAGTTGTAACTAATAATGATTGATAAATCTTGTTGCAATAATATCTATGCAAGTTGGGTATGTTATGATCCATATTCCTCACCAAAAAAAAAAAAAAGAAAAAAAATCTGATCATGAGTTTGGTTGGATAGATTTTAATTGATAATATATAAGTTTTCTTTGATTGTTTGGATTTGTGAATTTGGTTTATGTCAATGAATGCAAATAGAACAAAAAAGATGAAAAAATGAAAATGATAAGTTTTGCTTTCAAGTTCATAAACCAACTAGCCAAATATTTTCTTTTGTGGCACAATATTGATATAAAAGCATCCTCTATTATTCTTTCTTTCCGATGATTTTATTTCATTACTTATTTATTTTGTCAAGTACATTATATGTGATAAGTGATGGTAACATTTGAATATTTCTGTCAACTTTAAAAGCAAAATAATTTTTTTCAATAATTTCTTTAACATTTTAACAAATCTATTCTACGTTTTAAATATGTTTTATTGTTGATAGCTATATAAAAGGATGAATTAATAAAACATTTATAAAAGGAAATCCCTTGGTGCATAATATTTGTAGATGGTATTGAACTAATAGATGAGACACAGGGGAGAATTAATAAAAAGTTAGAGTTGTAGATGAACACTTTGAAGTCAAAGAATTTCATGTTAAGTAAAAACAAAACAAAAAACATGCATTGCAAGTTTAGTGATAATTAAAGTGGGGATAATGAGGGAGTTAGCTTGGATGGAGTGATATTGTCTTAAAGCATCAATTTTAAATATCTAGGCTTAATCCTTCAAGGAAATGGAGGTTGTGAGGAAGATTTTAGCCAATAGGATAAAAACTCGGTGGTTGAAATGGAATATTTCCATGAGAGTCCTATGTGATCACAAAATTTCCAATAAATTGAAAAGAAAATTCTACGGTATAGCTATTCGACCGACTATGCTATATGATAGTGAGTGTTAGACAATAAAGAGGCAACATGTATCGAAAATGAGTGTTGTCGAGATGATGATGCTAAAATGGATGTATGGTTATACTAAAACGGATAAGGTACGTAATGAAAACATTATAAATAAAGTGAGAGTCTCATCAATTAAGGAAAAGATGAAAGAATGAAAATTAAGATGGTTTAGGCAGATCAAACGGAGACTAGAAAGATTGAACATATCGTGATAGAGGAGAGAAAGAAATTAAGCGGTAGACCTAAGCTAACTTAAAGTAGAGGAATACAATATAATTTTGAGGCATTACAATTACTAGAAAACGTCATACAAAATTGTTTAGAGTGGAAATAAAAAATCCATATAGCCGACCCCAATTAATTTTGGGATTAAGGCTAAGTTGAGTTGAGCTTTGTAAAAGGAATAAATATTACATCAAATTGTTATTAGAAAAAAAACTAATTGACAGTTAAAGAATCTTAGCAATATAAATTTTGTTATATTTAAATATGATTTAACATGAACAAATAAAAAGTCTTACTTAAATGTGGATTTTACATGATACCTGTTCAATTCTTTTTTGTCTAATCTTATGTGCTTTTATATCTCTCACAGCTGCAAACTTAAAAATTAAGAATTGTAAGCATATACAATGTTGATAAATTATGATACTTATTCCATATACAATTAGGAAAATCCTAAATCACGTGTACTATGAGTATTATATTTAGTTTTAGATAACCTTAAGCCATATTGATTAGTTTTCACCAAAATGTATCTTGGAAAGTTTTTAGTTATAAATTTAAGGGCATAGTGGCATGGATTATGGAGCACTAGAAATATGCATTTTTTTTCCATATTGCATTATTCTATTTAATTGAATTTTTTCATCTTTGCAGAAGTTTTAACCATATCTATGATAAATATCACAAATATTGAAAATTTTATTATACTTCTACTTTAGACAGAAGCAAATTTTATATGGTTAGTCAAGATGGTATACAACAATAATTATTAATACTCTTTAGCTCATGAGAAATATTTATTAGAGCTGCATGCTGATTATTTCTCACTTGCGGAATTTGTAAAAGAAAAAAAAAATGTAAATTTGCAATCTTGCAGCCCAACAGTATCCGAGTCATGGGTGACAAATCAACTGCCAGAGAAACAATGAAAAACGCTGGCGTCCCAACTGTACCAGGGAGTAATGGGCTGCTACAGGTATTATATTTGGCTATATGATTCAAGCACCCTGGTGTTAAAATAATTACATTGTTCAGTTAGCTGTTATTTATGTTCTTTGTTTGTATTTTTTTTATGATTATTACTATTTATTTTTTGTATTGATTAATGTAACAAGGTTGAGTTTTCTATTACTGGACTAGCCATTTTGGAATTCATTTTTGTATTGTTACTATTTCAGAGTACAGAGGAAGCAGTGAAGCTTGCTCATGAGATTGGTTTTCCTGTGATGATCAAGGTAAATAATTTTTCCTCCTAGTCATTTGTTCTATAGTGGTTTTGATTTTGATGTAGGATGCATTTGAAAAATCTGCCTGGCATTTATGGTGGGTTTGGATTTTATAAAGTTGGCGATGTAAGGTAATAACTAAAAATTTGGGGTTTCCAGATAATGTAGACTGAACTGGGATTGGATAAATTACTTTCAAAGGGTAGAAGTTGGCTGTTCCATGAGTTGGAATCAGAGGACCACGTTGCAGAATTTCAAGACAGCAAATCAGCAACTTAAATCTGAGATTTAGGATGGTTCAGAGAAGCTTAGTGACAAAGAGCAGGGATCAGGTAAGAGATATGGGAATTAGGGATTGTGTTGGTCTATGGAAGAATAAATTGATGGGATGATTAGAGTGGGGGGTAAAGAGAATGTTTTGTGGCTGTTCAGTGTTGTGAATAATTCCCGAGGCATTGTAGCAATGATAAAGAAAAGGAGAAGACTATATGAGCTCAAATATAATTTTATCACTCAAAAGTCCATGAAAATAGCTGGGTCACACATGTATTTATAGAAACCAAAACAATCTTCTTAAATTGGAGAATATTAAAAAAATTATAAAACTTATATCCCTAAGCAAGTAGATCTCATGATAAATAGCACCCTCAAAGAGAAAAGAAATCCCTAACTATCAAGGAAGCCTTTTGACTAAAATACTCCTATTTTTTTTTATGTCAGATCAATGACTTTAGGCTTCCAAAGCCACCCAACAGATGCATCATTAGCTTCAGAATTGCGTTTCTTGTCCATGTGAAACTGCAATATTTCAATCCTTCAGGCTGATATAAATGGCAGTTAGGTTTACGCAAATAAGAATTAACTGTAGCATGCTTACTTTTCTGCCAACTTAAACAGTATTTTGCTCTACTTTTAGGGCTTTTAATAATTCACAAAACAAGAGAATTACAGACTCCTCATAATTTTTGCTGGAAACTTTCTCATATGTGCTTGTGAATCAGCAACCTACTGAATATGCATATGGTTTTGAATTTAGGATGGAGTGTACGTTTACCCTCTGGACTTTTTTTATTTTTGAAACGTAGTGCAATTATGCACTCACTTGAAAAGACAGGCCAATCTTTAATTTTCCATTGGGGTTATATGAAATTTGTAAAGCTTCATTTGTCCATTTATGCAAATTTAATGGAGTCTCACAGAAAGCTGCAAATTGCCCTGTCTTTTTAAGTTTGAGGTTTGATTGTGAAAATTTCATATTTAAGGACGATGTTGTCAAAAATGTTCCAGGGCAAATCTGTACTGAGTCCACCAATTTATGTGTGCGTGTGCTTGTGTGCTTGCATGTTTAGAAGACAAGCTAACATGGGTCTCAAATAACTTCAAAGCAATTTTATATTTTATAGGTTATCCTCAATTGTATTTTGCTTTGTTATCAATGAAAATAAAACAGTTAGAATGGGAAATTTACAATGATCGAGTTTGGATTTGCAAGTTTGAGACTCTGGGATTTATTTTTCTATTCCTACTAATGTCAATCAAATGAAGTATAAAAGTAAAAATATGTTGAAGCTTCTATAATCTGACAACTGCTCTGCAATTTGTAGGCAACAGCTGGTGGTGGTGGACGTGGAATGCGCCTTGCTAAAGAACCTTACGAGTTTGTGAAGTTGCTACAGGTACTACCATCTTAGTCTTCGTTTATTACTTTCAGAGATATCCATTTTAGATTTTGGTTTTTTGTGAATATTCTTTTCTCACCTCAGAATAATGATGATGCCCCATTCCTTATCTGACTGTAATGCTGTTCTCTTGCAAAGAATATGGTCCATCCAATGTGACGTTTTGTTGATATGGGATATTAGTGTTGATATGGGATATTAGTGTCATCAAATAGCTTTTTTATTTTATCTTTTGGCCATTAGCTATGTCCTAACAACTTCATTGCCTGGGATGAAACCTAGTAATTTGTTTTCTCTCCTTGTCAAAGCAAGGATATAAGACTCTCTCTATGTTTGGCTGAGTGGAAATGAGGAAGGGGAACAGGGGGATTGGGGGTGGGAAGAAAAATAAATAAATTTTAATCCTTTCTTTGATTGAAGGAACAGAAAAAGATCTTGGAAAGGACCATAAGAGAGTTGCTTGTAGATATTTGTTCTTAGAGAACATAACATGAGTATTTACTTCTTAAATAGATTTAATATAACCATTGTACATGATATGCTGCATGTTTTTTTTAATGCCATGATTTTTTTGGTCCTTCTGTTATGAATACTTATCTCATTACATTTAGTTGTCTTCTACACGATTGAAATTATGTTTTAACGAGTATTTCTGCAAAATTATGAATTGATTGTGTACATTGAATTTGGTTCCCTTTTTTATTTCTTTGCTTTATAGCAAGCTAAGAGTGAGGCTGCAGCAGCATTTGGAAATGATGGGGTTTATTTGGAGAAGTACATTCAAAATCCAAGGCACATTGAGTTCCAGGTATTTGTTGTTCCTGCAAATTGCTATCCAGAATTATATCAGTATCTAAGTTATGGTAACCTTAGCTTATAGCACTGCCCATTGAAATGAATTGAATGATAAAGAGAATAATTACTATATAAAAAAATAATCCCCATAGTGTGTCCCTTGTGGTTCTGGCTGTCCTTTTGTCCTAGAGTACTAGTTTGGAATTTAAACAATTCAGGCACTTAGATACATAACCTACAAGCTGATACTAGGGCTGTAAAAAAAGAGTTCAAACCAATCAAACTAAACCAAAACTCATGATATATGAATTTATTGATTTGGTCTTGGTTTGAAATAATAGCCAAACCAAATAATCATTTTGGTTTGTGGTTTAATATATAAGCAAAGCAACTTATATATATATATATATATAGAGAGAGAAAGAGAGAGAGAGAGAGAGAGAGAGAGAGAGAGAGAGAGAGAGAGAGCAGTGTAGTCAAAGGCACAATGCAGATTAGGGTTAGTGCTTCTAGAACATATAGGCAAGGCACGTTTAACTAGGTGCTCACTTTTGCGCTTAGGCAACATTTTTGGAGTTGGCAAAGTCACACAAGGTACGCGCCTATTTAAAGTTTAGGGTTCTGATTTTTTTTTTTTAACCTAAAAGTCCAATTATTTTCTTTTACTTTTACTTAGAAAATAAGGATAGATTGATACTTTTTAGTTACTTTTTCCAAAAGGGTGTCTAAAAGACATTTTAGTGTTTCTTTAGAGATTTTTTAGTGAACATCTTATAGGATTTTATCTCTTAGTCAAAGAAGTTACAGTGAAAAGTCTAATAAGATACAAATTCCTGCACTAGTGGTCCTAGCAATGAACAACAATTATAGAAATAAGTAATTAAATTGTTTTGAAATTGTTTCTTTATTGTCAACGAATTTTTTTGTATTTCTTTTCCTAATTTTCTTTACTGTCAATGAATTTTTTTTTTTTTAATTTGCCCATCTCTCTCTCTTTTTGCAATCAACAATGGACTGCTCCTGCCTCCCTCTCTTTGCCTTTTCTTTTTGTATTTCTTTTTTTTTCCTAATTTTCTTTGCTCTGTAAATCTTTTGCTATACTACTATGAGTCTCTCTAATTAGAAAAATAAATATAGTACAAAGTAATTATGTCTCTTTCTCTTTCTTTTTTTTCTGTATTATTTGTGTTCTATTTGCTGAGTTCATTACGTCTCTCTCTTCTTCTTTTTTTCTATATTATTTGTGTTCTATTTGCTGAGTTCTAGAGTTGTTTTCTACTAAGTTTAGGTGTCACGATCTGATTCTATTGGGCTCGTGATCGGTATTAGGGAACGGGAAAGTATAAGATTTCCGGAACTCATAGTAAGCCTGACTGACAACAGAAACTCAATAACTTAATATCATTACTTAACCATTCAGGGCTGACATCATGCCCTTAACATCAATTTAAGTTTCTACTTAACAGAATAACCTATAAAAATATGACCATAAATCTGACATTGAAAAAAAATTATGCGATGCTCTAAAGATTTTAATATAGTGAATATAAAATAATGACATAATAAATTAAATAATTTTACTGTCTGAGAATTAGGAGGCAAGAATATTCAACTTAAAAATTTAATCTCTTTAAGCTCGACCCGTAACCTGGGGAAATATTTGAATAGGGGTGAGCATTTGACTTAATGAGCTGATATAAATTAATTTAACATGCAGATCATTTATTAAATCTATATGAAATGTCAAATCACATATAATCACACATAAACATACATAACAACCATGATGGAAAATATCTGTGGAATCCAACCTCATTTATGTTTTCGTTTATCGTAAATGGGGAGCCGACCCCCTCCCTTGATTCTCTTAAATTCCAACTATGGGGCTACGGTGAAATTAACTCAAACTAGGCAACCCCTGTAATAACATCATTATAAATCATGTTGTGTCATGTTACATCGTGGATATTTTATGTGTTAGTGGTGGATTTCATATCACACTATTTTCCATCGTAAATATATACATACAATGTCATTTATCATCATCATCAACATCATATAATATGACATAAACATACATCAACGATACTAAATTTAATGCAATAATGATAGCTTTTATACATATATTTCATTCATCAATGCTTACATGTTATGCTTATATGCAGAGTTAAATTAAATATATCAACTCACAACTTGATGACTATTAATCAGTTAGCTTTCTTCGGAGCGCCTGAAATCTGACGGTTAGGAAACTCCTGAATATTTAGACCGAATAGCATAGAGAAGACATTAGAACATAAAAGATACATATTAACTTAATAAATTTACGAAACGGCTCCTAAGAGTTTGCCGGAATTTTGACAGAATCTCTCCTAAAAATAGAATATAACCCTTTTGAAATAAAAATAAAAACACTTCTAATAATCAGCTCATCGATCTAAATTCAATATAATCATATCAATTGATCCCTCCTGGTCTCTATCTCAACAAACATTTTTATAAAGGTCTAATAAATATCTCAATCCAACTCTACTCATTAATCTATTAAATGAAAGTCAATTTTGACATCCAATTAATTTCATCTATTTAATCTACAAAATTTCATCAATTACATACAAATCTCAAAAATACTAATTCGATAATAATATCGGTCATCAATTAAATTTTTAAAATAATTAATTTAATAATTATCCTTTGATTTACAATATCCTAATATAAAGTTCGATATATTACAATTCAATTCTAACATTTAATCCATCATTACCAACATATTAGAAATAATAATAGTAGCAAGTAATCCATCTATCAAACCTATATAAGTATCTTAATTTAATCTTCTTTATATATTTAATTTAGTTACCAACTCTATTAAATTATTCCATAATAATTTAACTTTTCAGTATCTAATTTTTACAAATACCGTCCATATAATTTCCATAATAATTCTAAATCAATATAATAAATTTATCTTAATTCTTACATTCAATAAAAATACAATTATTAATAATTTACTGCTCCGAAAATTCTTAAATTAACGTTAAACTCAACATTTTTCCATAATTACTATCTAAATAATTTACATAATAATTCTAAATAATTTAAAATTATTTATCTTAATTTACTCGCTCAAAATAAACACAGTTATTAAATTTTAACTGCCTAAATTTTTCAATATCAGTATAAATATTCATCCATTTTCACAAATTTGTCTCTAATCATACTCCAAATAATTAATAATTGATTTTAGAATAATTTAAAATATACTCAAAATTTATCGAAAATCTATGCGTGTTCCATATTTTCAGCCTCGGTTTTGGTCTCCGATCAGGGCAAAATTGATACTATCGGAAAGCCCATGAAAAAAAGAGTATGAAAATGGCCTCCTTCCACCACCAATTGCCATTGATCGCCGAAATTGGAGTTTCAAAGTTTTGACGGCCGAAACTTCTCCTTTTGATTTCTCCTTCGTCGTCCAATCATTTCCTCCATGGTTGGTATCAAATTAAAGCCCTGAAGAGAGCTTTCCATTGATACTAAAATCGTCGGAAACCGCCACCGAAATCGACCGAAATCTTGATCGGAAACTCTGCCCCCCCTCTCTCTCTGCCTCTACTCTCCCGTCCCTTTTTTTTCTTTTCTTTTTTTCTTTTTGTAAAAAGTAATTAGTTCACGTGACTTAAATCACTTTTTTATATATATATATATAAAATATAATATAATATAATTTAATAATATTATAATTTAAAAATCTAAAGAATATTCTGTAAATATTTTTTCAAAAATATAATTTAATATTTTATAAATAAATAATAAATTTTAACTAAATAAATATATACATAATTATAAATATAATAATTATGTAATAATAATAATAATAAAATCTTAATTTAAATAATAACTAATAAAATCACTAAATAATTTAAAATATTAAAATAATTAACTCAATAATTAATAAATAACTAATAATTTATAATTCATAATATCAAAATTTATACTTAAAAA